>JAAWWB010001343.1:0-50008 GCA_018804465.1 Populus tomentosa
CTTGTCAAGCCGTTTCAAGTATTTTTAATGTGATTATTTTCAGTGAGTTTTCTCTCAGTGATTTATTTTTTTATTTGATTATCAATTTTTTTTATTTCATCTTTTTTTTTCTTGTATTTTTTCTGTTGATAATTTCTATTATTTATATTTCCTTGAGATATTAAAGTTTTAAAAAGATCTTGGAGTTTAATTAGAGGTCAATTTAATGATGTGGTTTTAATTTGTGCTGTTAGGATATAATTAAAAAAAATAAGAATCAAACTGGGAAAAAAAAAAAAACCAAATTGGGTGGCTTATCTAAAATTCACCTGCCAAAGTTATATTTAGTTTTTATATTCTACGTTGACTTTGTTTTACATTCCTTATCCCTCAAGTTTTTGTAAATTTTAGTTTTGGTCTAAATTTTTATTTTGTTTATTTTTTATTTTTTATTTATTTGAAAGAGAATAGAGAAACTCATTAGAAAGTGAAGAATGAGATAAAAAGTTGCAATAAAAAAAGTTATTCTTGGTGTCATATTTAATTTGATAAAAACAATTTTATTGAGGTTTTTTTTTATTATTTATCTTGTTGAAAAAAATAAATTGGAGTTGAGAAATTTTTTTCTGGTTTGAATTTGTATCTTTAAAAACAATTCGAGGTGTTTTGAGTTTGTGGTTACAATAATATTTATTGTGTTTTTATATGAAAATAAATCAAAAATATTTTTGTAGATAGAAAAACACTTGATTTTTTCACCACCACCTCTTCAATGGTTTCAAAACTGGGCAAGCAAACTCTGCTTTTTTAAAAAGAAATTTTTGGCAAGAAAAAAAAATCAGGCCTTGCAATCCCAACCATGTGACCTCTTATTTTGATGGTTGGGTACGCTAAGCCATACAAGCCTAGTCACTTGATATTTGTTTACCAAGCCCATTATGATTTTTATTTGATTTCATTTAATTAAGAGTTATTCAATTTATATTTGGTTTTTTTAATTATCAATCACTTATCTTGTGCATACCGTCGTGATTTGTCTTTGTTTTTTCTTAGATTTTATCCTTTTGTCTTTTATGTGCAATTTTTTTTTAATTATCAATCACTTATTTTATGCATCCCTTCGTGATTTATCATTGATTTTATCTTTTTGTTTTTTTGTGTTATTTTTATTTATTATCACATGATTACATATAAAAACAGACTAAAAAAAGTTGTGTATTATTTTTATATTTCTTAATACATCCAGGCATGATAATGAAAACAAAAACTTTTTTATTAAAATTTTCTTCCATGATTCTGAATTATTTTTGCTTCAAAAAATAAATATTTTGATAAACAAATTATCAATAAATGAATCAGGATAATGAAGTTTTAATTAAAAAGATGCATTTTTTTTATCCTTATTCTAGATTGTCTAAAGTCTTTTGGATATTTATTCAAATTGCCTTTGATTTTTATAAGATGAAGTACATTGCTAAAAAATAACCTATATTTTTTTGTTGAGAAAAATAATTTAATAAGAGAAAAAAGGATTATAATAGCAAAATGATGCCTCTAGAATTGTTCCGCTTTAAGATTACAAAAGGTTTATCCATGAACACTCATTTTTGTTTATGATTTCTACTTCACATATTAGTTTTTGGGTATTGAATATAAGATATGTTTTCATTCATATTTGCAATAATGTGCAATAATTAAAATAAAATAATTGATTGTGTAAAGATGAAGTGGACTTATGTGTGTGCAATGAGCAAGTAACAGTTACTCCATTAATTTACTCCATTAATTATATGAACTTATTGTTTAATTTTTTCAAGTGAATTGATACTATAACTTGATAATTATAATTTTATTCTAGTACTTTTTATAAATATCATATCCATTTATTACTTAACTTTGGATGTATTTAAATTTAATATCGATAAAAAATGTTGCTCTTTATATAATAATAATATTTATTAAGGATTTAGTATTTATACAAATTATTTGTATATACTTGGTTTAAAAATGTCTATGTTCAATATAAACAACAAAAAATAAATTAGATAATCAATATTCATCTTATTTATGATATTGTAGATTAAATCATATTATCAAGTTACATTAAAAATAATAATTTGATTATATTGATTATGAATCATATGAAACTTGTTTATTAAGTAAGATGATCAAAATACTTTTTACTGAAAAAAAATAAAAGATTTAATGAATTGTTAAGTCTAATACACACACACACATATGGACTAATAACAATTTGTGCAATAAATGAATATTTTTTTTTCATCACATTTATTAATGACCATTCTAGATATGATCATGTGTATTTGGTGAAACATAAGTCATAATCATTTAAAATGTTTAAGAAATTCAGAAGGGAAGTTGGAAAATAAACTAGAAAATATATTAAGATACTTCAACTAGATCAAAATGGTAAATAATTAAGCCAAGAATTTCAAAATTATCTAAACAAAGTTAGGATTACTTCACAAAGTACCTCTCTTGAAGCAACACAACAAAAGGGAGTTATTAAAAGGAGAAATTGCATCCAATTGGATATAGTATGGTCCTTGATGAGCTATTCAGATATTTAATCTGTTTTTTTTTTTTTAAAAGATTATGCCCTATAACTTATCACTTATCTTTAAATTAGGTTATCAATAAAATATATTGATGAGATTTTATATGAGATATGGAAATGTATGAGATCGAACTTATCATGCTTAAAGATCCGAATCTAATGCTATGCTTAGTTAGGAACTAAGTCATAAATATATATATATATATATATATATATATATATATATATATATATATATATAAAAGTTCGTGAGACATTAAAAAGAATCTATTAGACCAAGTGCTGGACCTAGCCCTTTACTCTTGTTTTCTTTTTCTTTTTAGTTTTTTTTTTACCCTATAAAATTTTTTTACTAGAATCACTCACTCTTCATTTTTGACATGATTCTTAAATACTATTATAATTTTTTATTTGAATTCTAATAATTTTTTTCCAATTATTATTTATCTAATATGAAAATACTACTACTACTACTACTAATAATAATAATATCTACTACTACTACTACTAATAATAAAATGTTGAAAATTTGATTAAAATGGGTGTTTTATTATTTTAATTTTTAAATATATTTTAAACATATTTTTATAACATTTATGATTTTTTAAGTTTTCAAAATATAAACATGCTATTTTATACTTACTTTAACAATCATAAAATGTTTATTTCTCAACCTATACAATGATTTTAGTTAAATTGGTTAACCTAAACAATGATTTTAGTTAAATTGGTTAAGACAAACAAGACATACATTAACAGAAAAAATTATCATCATGAAAAAATTTCAAAACAAATGTATTTGTAGGTTAATGATTAGCAAACTAGCAATCAAATAGATATAGCATCAAATAAACGTACACAATCTAGAGACGAGAAAGCCTATTATTAAAAGGATACAAGAAAAAGAACAAAGAAAAAGAAAAAGAAAATAAAAGAGAACATGTAAAAAGTGGATTGTAGAATTTGGCAATCAGGAAGTGAAGTGGATGAGGGCGAGACTGAGGGAGGTCACTCTGGGTTTATAGAATCTGGTCTGAAACAAAGCAATTATTTTATAGGTTAATTTATTTTTTATTTGGACAAAATTTAATGAGAAGATTGAGATCCTATCATGCCATGATGTTTATTAAATCTAAATCTTTGAATTCAACTTGAATAGATATGATTTAATGCACAATAACATCTTCACTCATTATTTTATTTCTTTCACAGTTCAAATTATTGAATTAAAATTGAAATATGACAGATAGATGAAGTCCCTAAAAGACGCAAATCGAGAGAAAGAGCACGGCGGGTATGCCGATAGCAGTTCCCTAATTATTAACCAGAGAGGGCTTCCGGGCACCATGTCGGGGCTTAAATCCGTCAGCATTCAAAGGACTCAAGAGTTGCAGGGGGGCGGGGGCAGAGATTTTGGCCAGACCATCCATCAATACTGCTCAAATTAGTTTAGCTTGAGTAGGAATTATGGCAGGCAAGAACTCTAGCCACTCTCATATTTGGAACACAGAGATGAAGCAGAACCAAATGCACAAGCAATTTTCACAGAGACTGAAACTTTTGAGCAGTTTAATAAAACAAGGTAAATAATAAATAATGAAGCTTTGATATCATATAAATTATCATGCTCCTCCAACCGGTGCAAACATTGGTATACATAGATTATCAAGAAAAAGAAAGAATTGTAATAGGAAAAACAAAACACCATGCACCATCTAAAATCACTCTCTTCTCAATCACAATCAATAATTAAAAATATGGAAAAGAGAGGGCTGAGTTAATTAATGGCATCACACCTGCGCCTAATCTCGCCTCTCCTCCCAGTCTTGATGCCATAAACACTTAGCTTCTCCATGGCTCTTGCAAAATCCTGAAAGAATTTCTTCTCATCCTTGGCATAAATCTCCACAAAAGGATTTGTCATTGGGTTGTTGTATAACCCATGATCTGACTCTAATAGCCCCAACCCTTTACCCAAATTATCGAAATACACATTATCAAAGTTATTTGGTGTCATTATATCATTGAACACCGACAGAGTTGGGTTCTTTGGATAATCCGCACAAGCATTTCGCAACGCCTGAGCAAATCTCTGATTATAATGCGTGTCGTTATACAAATAACTCTTGAACTCCTTGCAATGAGAGAAACCAATTGTATGAGCACCGCTCAGTGCCACCATTTCTTGGACACTGAAACCTTTAGCAGCAAACAAGCTGATAATTTTAGACATAGGCATGGTGGGTCTTGGCAGATTTCCTTCAACATAAGAAGATTTACTGATGCGGTAGTCTTTGCGCCCGTGGAGGACATTGTAGTAAGGGCCACCGACCATGGTTACGAGATCACGGGTGGCGGTGGCGAGGATGTCGGCGCAGGAGACCGTGTTGGGGCAAGAGAGCTCGAGGGCGGTCTTGGCGCGAGTGACAAGGTCGAAGGCGTCGCCGGGTAAGGAAAGGTTGATGTCAGCATCACGCTCGGCGGAGTTGAAGGGGGTGGAGGAGATTAGGATGGAGGCATCGCAGCCATTGGGTAAGCAGTCATGGAAGAAGAGGCGGAGAGTGCCAGCTGCGGTGCTGGGGCTGGTGATCTGCTTGCTGGTTACTGTTTCTTGAATGATTTTGTTGAAGTTTGGACAGGATTTGGAGTAGTAGTTGTAGGAGAGGCTGGACTGGGAGGGGTATATGAGAAAAGAGAAGGAAATGAGAATAAGGAAAAATTGCTCCTTTGGCATTGCCATGCTGCTAATTACTCCTTCTCCAGAGAGGAAGGGGGCCTGGTGGTGGTGAGGCGGCGCTTTTTAGCTGCAAAATGAGCAAGCAGCTAAGTGTTATTCTGAATGGGAAAGCACTCAAGGGACTGGGGTAGATGGCAGTATTTTACTAAACCTTTTACTTCTGGCTTTTGAGTGAGAGAGAGAAGAGGGAGCACGCACCACTCTCTTCACCACCAATCACGGGGTGCATGCTCCAAGGTACGCCAACTGAGATAAGTAAATTGTTAAACAAAAATAAAAGAGAGATTCGTGTTTTTGGATTTTATATTTTATTTTAAATAAATATATTTTTTAATATTTTTAAATTATTTTGACATGTTATATCAAAAATAATTTTTTAAAATAATAAATATTATTTTAAAATATTTTTAAATAAAAAATATTTTAAAAAATAACCACAATTATAATTTCAAATACCTATTTAATATTTGAAGGAATTTAACGGTACTGGATTAGTAACCTTATTTTTAATTTTTATCATTATTTTGTGAATAATATATTTTATTTTATTTTTATATCTGTTTTTTAAAGCAAATTACAGATAGGATATCTTTAATTATTCTTTAAATACCATATAATTTCTCATCACTGTAATGACATATGGTATAGATTTGTTTATAAATATAAATATATGGATGTATTTTAATTTTAGGAAAAGGATGCGTGCATGCATGTGGTTTGGTTCATTAAAAACAGGAATTCCTTTATTTTTGTATTGATTCTAATTTCATATAAAAGAAAACTGATTAAAAATTCTAAAAACTAATAAAAAAAATTATTTACTTATCATTGGAATTTTTTAAAAAATCCTACATCACTAATTTCAAATTATTTATGTAGGATTTTTTCTACATTATTTTATAAAGTAAAAAAAATCAAAGAATCTAGTAAAAAATTTGTTTTTCTGAATTTTTTTATATTTTTATTGTGTTCTTTTAATCTTTTCTAGCCGATACTATAATTATTTACCAGTTGAGGTTTTTTATCTAGGAAAAATGTTTTGTTTTATAAAGTCAAAAATAAGAAAACAATTATGAATTATTGTTGGATTTTTTTTTTATCTTTTAAGATTTTTAATTTATTTATAAATAAATAAACTTTATGAAAATAATATAAAACACGTTTATAATAAAAGAAGAAGAAAGATCACAATAAAGGGTAATCCAGCCATTTAAATCTTCCATCCAATCTTACTAGCAGTTATACCCCATGTTGGGCCAAGCCCAAGATACTAGTAAGAGTTGTGTGATGGGTTTGTCTCGCAAAGCCCAAAATATTATTTGGTAATGGAGGATTGATTCGAGGCCCATAAGTGGAGAGGAACTGTGACAGTCAGAAGAGAGAGAAGCACGTGACTATTCTCTTAATAATTGGGAAAGAGTGGAGCGTGAAAAGAGCAAGATGTCGGCGCTGGAGGAGCACGGCGGTGGGCATTTACAAGGCGGCATGGAGCAGAGGAAACAATCAACATAATTTGCAAACTGTTAGTAGCTTTCCTACCTCTTTATCCCATGTTTCAGTACACTTGAAGTTCGTGAAGCTGTACCACCACCCATAGGCAAATACATAAATTATTCTCTGTAATCCAATGGGTATCCTCTGCTATTGAATTTCTACGTGAACACACGCATCAATGGAGATTTTAAATTATTTTTTTTTTATTTTTTATCGTTTTAATAAGTTAATATTAAAAATAAATTTATATATATATATATATATATATATATATATATATATATATATATATATATATATGGAGGTTGCAATAAAAGCTTGAAAGAAAAGATATAGATTATCAATTTGATTCTCGGACTTGTGGTGGGGTTGGGTTTGTTTCAAAGCCAAGTTGTTGATTTCATGCAATTTTATACCTTATAATTCAATTTCCATACATGTCATTCATGTATACTACAATTAGCATTTTTTTTATAACTAGATTAAATACTAAAAGGTAATTATTTTATTACACTTCCATACACAAGTTAAAACGTAATTGTTTTATTATTATAACAAATACTAAAATGTATGGGAAAAAACATTGTTGATGGTCCATAATATTTTTCTCATTCCACTCCTATCAAAAACACCCAATTAAATAGTCTTTGAGGTATTTTTATCATTTCACATGTGTTTATTTATCATCACCATATTTATATGGAATAGATCAATCTTTTTATGTATGATATGCATAGTAAAATAACTTCACCACCATAGAAATAATTTTTTGTTAAAATTGGTGCCAAGGGGCATTTTTATCCTTTTGATTTTATATAGAAAGTAAAATAACTAAATTACCCATAAAATGTTTAGTCTTATTTCACTAATGATCAAGGGCATTTTGGTATTTTCAGAATGGTGTTTTAGTAATGATAAGTCAGTGGAGGAACTTCATTGAAATTTCAATTTTTAATGTAAAATAAAGTTACTTAACTACCCTCGAGATCAAAAAAAATAAATTAAAGCTTTTTGCACATATGTTTTTGTCTTTTGATCTCAACTTTTTTCTTTTTTTTGGTTATTCTCAAGAGGGCTAAAGAGCCCTTGGACTTTTAGTAAAATATAAAATATTTTTTTTTTAAAAAAAGATTGATAGCATGTGCGTGGCACGCACCAGAGAATAAACGATGCATGCGACAGTGTCCTATGATCAAACACTATCCTCAAAGGTGGCGTTGAAAGCGTGTAAAATTCTTCTATGCGGTGGTGTAACATGTATGCACGACAGAGCTCTGTTTGGGCTCTAATAAATGTTTTTCTTTTTCTTTTTCTCTCTCTCTTCTCCTTGCTAAAGTATTGGTGTGTCATACCATTTATTTTTTATATCTAGTTTAGTCTCATTTGTTTGATTATTATACGTATTTTTTTGTAATATTATTTGATTAATTATTTTTTTTATTTTTCATGTCAAGTTTGGTCCTTATTATTTTGATATTTCATTTTCCTTTTACTATTTGTTTTTAAATTCAACCCTAAGCATTTGTTTTAAATTTATTTTTATGTCAAATATAGTCTATATTGTTTTTATTGTTGTTTGTTTTGTATTGCATGTTTTTTTTATTGTATTTCTTCCAATTTAATACATTGGCATCTTTTTTGTTGATAATTTGTCTTTGTTGTTTTTTTCTCTTCTATGGAGTTAGCTCCTGCCTCATGGCCAGAGTTATAAGTTTTGAAAGTTAACTCTAACTTTGATTTTTTAGGTCTTTTTATAAAATTTATTTATTTTTAATTTTATTCTTCAATATTTAATTTTGTTTTGAATTGGTATTTATGCTTGTTTTTCACTTTCATTTAATAGGGGTTATCTCAACCCAGGTTAATTTGATTTTATTTACATAGCTTTTTTTAATTAATAATTTTTGTTTCATCTCTAAATATTTTTTTTATTTATAATTTTACTTCATTATTATTTGGTTTTGCCTTTTTGTTTTATTCATGACTTCATAAGTCATGGATAAAAAAAATAATTAAATTATTTATTTTATAAGCTAAGTGTTGTAAAATAAGTTTAATTCATTTTAATAAATAAATAAATACATAATTTTAATTTATCTTAGAAATATAATACAATATTATATTGTTAAAAAAAGATTTTATAGACTTTTTGAAATATTTTTTTTATAAAAATAATTAATTATTTGTTTTATTCAATTTTATTTTTAAATTGCTAGAGATATCATGGGATTTAAAGAAATAAAAAAGGTGGTTTGGAAAGAATAGTTGAATAAGTCCTTACCAATGGAAAGGAATAGGACAAGTTTTGGGCTCGGAGTTTTGGCATGCTTTGCGCGCGCGCTCTCTCTTTTCTTTCCTCCAAAATATCTATTGATTTTTTAAAAATAAAAATAAAAAAATAAAACCGCTTTGTATATAAAAATGTCGGTGAAAGATGTCTGGTTGTTCTTTTGCCGCAACAAAAACAAGGCATAGGACACGGCTCTTTAATTTTATTTTTTATTGATGTAGTAAAAAATATGTTCTAAATATCTGAGTCATTTTATATGTTGATTGAGATTTTTTTTTCTGTATAATCTCAACAAAGTATATTTAATATTGACTTGATGAATTAAGAAGAATAAATTAATCTAAATATTAATTTCAAAATTCAAATCTAAAAAAATCAGAAAATGAATAAATTTTCTTAAACTCTTGAATTCCACAAATTAACAACTATCATGTGGCCAGATCAGAAAGAAGACTAGCACCGCAAAGAAAATATGCAAGAACAGCGTTCTAAAGTCTACACCGCAAAGATGAGGGGACATGTGCATGTGCGCAGGCGGTCCCACCTAAAGCATACATGTGGGGTTCCTAGAAGTTTCCAAATTAACGGCTAACTCGGCATCCAGCCATGCAACACAGCTAGCAAATTAGGGTTAAGGCCCACGGTTTCCTGCTAACTGCAGCTGTGAATTGGTGGCGTTCCTCTGTCGTCGTCTCCTCCTTTTTTTCGATGGCAGGCTGGGATGGATCTAGAAAAACTATATATATAAACAAAATCAAATTTTATTTTAATAAGTTAAATAATTATAGTAAAACAAATTATTAATTTTCATATATAGTATTTTATTACTTTCTAATAAATACCAAAAGTTATAAATATTTAATGTAAACATAAAAAATAGATTAAAAAACTCTAAATTAAGTCATCTTCAATTATTATTTAATGAGTGAAACTCATTCATAATCATGTTGTGAAGTTTATAATAATATTTTTTTCTACATAGACAACTTAATTATCAACAAGAAAATAATTATTTATTTTGCTGTAGAGTCTTGTTTCCATCAACTTCATTGTAGAAAAAGCTCATTTTATAGTTGTCATAAATATATGAAAAGTTAGGATTTATCGAATTAATATATCAAATAAATGGTAGTTTTTTCTGTTTTCTAGAAGCTGTCATTACTCTATACAAACTCATAAATAATAGTTGATTTTTGAAGCTTTAGATGTTTTTGGTACATCAAGCTCATATTATTGACATTGAAACCTCAAATGAAGTTTTTCTTACTCACTAAAATCTTTGAGATAAAATTTTTCATCCAAATTGCATGCATCATTAAAATTGAATGAGTTATAAGAATCTTAAAGGTATAACGTGAAACTTAAAATAAAAAGCTCAACTGTTTGATAACAAAATCTGTTATTTAACTCTTATAATTAAAAATTAATAGCAGTTACAAATATATCAACTTTAAAATGATGTTTTAATGTTATGAGAACTTTAGTTTGCTAATGAGACTTGCCACGAGCTCTTGTATATTGTGCTTTAAAATCAAGAATATCAATATCATTTTGTGCATGAAATGCTTTAACATTTTGAAATAAAAGTTCTTATCCATCATCTTGTAACTCTTGAATCAATGACTTCATAGTTGAAACTAAACTTATGGCATTGACAAAATCTTGATCTTGTTGCTGTAAAGATGGGTATAAAACATCAATAATTCCTATAATGGTTTCATCATATACAATATGAAAAACAATTTAAATTATGTTAATGCCAAATAAGATGTTTTCACATATCCTTTTTGAGAATAATTTGCTCCATCTTTAGAGACGATATCAATAAATTTACAAGTTGCACTAACATCGTTAATAAGCTACAAATTGATTGAAAATGAGAACCTCATCGAGTATCAATAGGTTGTTGTAAGGTACTAGTATCGTTTACTCATTTTCATGTCTCTATTCCATCTTGACCATTTTTATTACTGGTTTTAATTGCTTGAGCAAGCTGGAACTCGTCATTCTCTAGATGTAATAATAAGAGCTAATTGTAACCTATAAGTTAGGCAATGTATATACTAAGCAAAATAATAATCTTTATGAAATAAAGCTTGGAGTCTATCTCACTTACCTCATATATTGCCTATACCATCATATCCTTGACCTTAGATACAAAAGTATTTGATCTTGACCTTCTTGTTGACTTTCCAAAAAAGTAGTAAGGTAAACAAAATATAGCTTTCATTATATTTGAGTACACTAGCCAACATAGATATGCTTTAAACCGAGAAGCTTGAAATCAATGATGATGATTCTCATAATTTGAAAAAGGATACTATGAAAGGATAGGTTGTGGAATGAACCAACTTTAAGATAAGCACAATGGATTTTTGTTGTTTAGTTAACAGGAAAATTCAATATCATTGGACATTGTCTTGGATCATGTTCTAAAAAAGTAACATTTATTTTTTCATACTGATCTTTTGGCTTTAAAAGGATGTTCATTGAGTTCCTTAAATTCATGAATTATTTTGTCAAGATCTCGGGAAGGAGTTGCCATGTTTGAATAATAACTATAACAAATGCATTATTTTCTAGGAGATTGGCATATTATTTCTTAAAAAAAAAAGAGTTTAGAGTTCTTTGTTTCCACATATGTACTTTTAAAAATTAATTCAAGACGGAGTAAACCTAAAAATATCTTCACTCTTAGTTCAAGAAATCAAAATCAAAATCAAAATAAAACTAATACATTATAATTATTTGTATAACTGATTTCATTACACAATTCTTCACTTAACGGTAGCGGTGGTGTAATATCCCTTTCAATACTAGGTGGTGGTATTGGTTCTAGACTAAAATAATTGTTTTTAAAAAGGTATTTTTTTGGCTTATTATGGAAAGAAATTGTAGTTGGGGAAGGAGACTTTATTGTATTATTTGCTTTGTTCAATAGACCTCGAGAGAGAATGGAAATTAAATTGAGATTTTAGGTTATATTATTTATATGGGTGTTTTTAAATTTTAATCAAAATTAAAATTTTTTATTGACATATGTATAGTGTAATTTTTTAAAACAGGAGGAAATATATTATCATATTCAAGTGTTTAAAAGGTTAGAGTAATTTTTAAAAGAAGAAATTGGAATTTATAAAAAAGAAAGGTAATGTATATGTCTTTTTGACTTATAACTCAATAATTGTTTTCCATGTTATATCTAAGATATTTTTAAAGTCGATCCCTTAACACAAACTTAATTGTTATATGTCTGTTTACTCTAACCATATTGTTTAGTATGAAAAACATATCCATTGATAAAATACCCGTTATAACACTTTTTTTTTCCAGGACTTAGACATGGTAAATTCAAAGTAACACTAGCATTCTCTCCAATTAATAAACTTGATACATAAATTACAACCATTAACAATTAACGAGAAATATGTAATGAAATTAAGTATTCCTAGAGATAAGAATGATTAAACAATCCTTATATGTTTTCTGAATCATGTAAAAAATTGTTCATCTTGTAATCGAAAGATTTGAGATTTAGTGAGTTGTGAATTTCGGAATAGTAAAAATTGATGATGTTACCAATGAGAAATTATTCAATCTATCAGTTTATTATAGTATAAGAGATAAAGTTTTCAAAAGTAATGGCATGTTAATTATAGTACTTATTGAATAAAAGGTCCTGGTTCATCGCAATTAATAACATATAATTATGTGCATGTCTGAATTTATTTTTTGTCAAGTATCTCCCCCTCATAACATTTTTTTATACATGTCGTTCAAGACGAGAGAATATTGACAATTTCTCACTTAAAGGCATGTCCCTCCCATCTTCATGCCTTAGAACATAATTGATTTTTGTTCTCAAGTTAGGCTCAAAATAGTATAAAATAAATGTTGAAATCTCTTCAACAATATAAGCCTCGTATATCATGCATGTCTGAATTTATTTTTTGTCAAGTATCTCCCCTTCATAACATTTTTTTTGTACATGTCGTCCAAGATGAGAGAATATTGACAATTTCTCACTTAAAGGCATGTCTCCACCATCTTCATGTTTTAGAACATAATTGATTTTTGTTCTCAAGTTAGGCTCAAAATAGTATAAAATAAATGTTGAAATCTCTTCAACAATATAAGCCTCGTATATCATGCATGTTTGAATTTATTTTTTGTCAAGTATCTCCCCCTCATAACATTTTTTTGTACATGTCGTCCAAGATGAGAGAATATTGACAATTTCTCACTTAAAGGCATGTCTCCACCATCTTCATGCTTTAGAACATAATTGATTCTTGTTCTCAAGTTAGGCTCAAAATAGTATAAAATAAATGTTGAAATCTCTTCAACAATATAAGCCTCGTATATCAAAACCTTAACATGCACTTTGTTTTTTTACATTTCTTTTAAGGTTAAACAAGTACCTTCATAAAATTAAATGAATGTTTTGAATTAAAAAAAAACAATAGAAATCTAATTATGTTGCATGCGTAATCCCTAACCTCTTGAATGGATACATCCATCTATACTGGTCTGAACCTTCAACTGTTGCATCAAATGATAAATGTATGAAAAGCTAATGGAATGAATGTTTGTATAAACACATGGCAGTCATGACTCTTCATTGCATGTAATATACAATCCTTCAAATTCACCAATCTAGATATGTTCGAAGCCTTTCAATCATGAAAACACAAACTCTTAAGTTATTGATAGACAAGTAATTGTGTATTCTTGTTTAAGGCGAAACTGGCTTTGGGCTTTGTGACCTGTGACCTATCATATACCAACTCTATATTTTTTATGGTGACAAGAAAAGTTTATCTATTATAGGCTTCATGTTGTCCTTTGTCTTCCCTTTCAAGTCCATAATTACGTTAAAAATATTTTCAAACATGTTCTTTTCAATGTGCATAAAATCAAAGTTATGACAGAAGAGATTAGTCTTCCGATAAGAAAGCTTCAAAAAAATACTTTACATTACCTAATTGTGGGTCACACCAAAACCAGGAAAATTTTGCTTACCGGATTGAAAATCAAACACAATGTCATCGTACTGCGACACTACATCATACAATTCTTCATTTGATGGTAGCAACAATGCAACATCCCTTTCAACTTTACCAATAAAGAAGTCATTTTTTTTTTTGTACTTGTGATTTATTATTAAGAATTGTTGGTGAAAAAAAGAAGAAGATGTTTTACCACCATTTGTTAATGTGAGGCCTTGTTATTTCCATACAGTTTGAATATGCTAATTTTTCATGCATGCTTTTAAGTAGATTCTCGTAGTGTAAAGAAAAACTTTCAAGCATTAAGTTTATACTTGATTTAGCAAGATAAAATTCAATTTTATTGCTTAAAATAAATTGAAACTTTAAGGACTAAATTTTAAAGTTAAATAATTATACAACTTTTTTTTAACCATTCATGAGGCATATATTTTTTTTAATGTTTTGGTCCCCAAAGTTTTTTTGTGTATATTTGATCCCTGTTTGTTTGTTGAGGCTTTTATGTTTTGGTTCAAAACTTCATTTTGTTCACGTTTCTATTTCCAAGCTTGAAAGAGGAGAGAGAAATTTACTAGAAAGAAAAAAAGGTGTTTACTGATTCAATCACACCGGAGACTTTCACAGCTACTATCACTCTAAGAGCGAGTATTCATCCTAGGCAAAGAAAGTCAAGCAGGATTGGATTCACATTTTCAACACAATGCCAATCTTTCCTTACTAAAGTCTCCTTTATAATCCTTTTTTCATAATATAACGTTCTTCTCGACGAACAGTGGAACCATGAAAGTCAAAGCAGAGCTGAAATCTCGTGCCAAAATGACACACATATGTTTCCAAATGCACTTTCATGTCCGAGTTGCTTACCAGCGGAGTGAATGGTGTAGTAGAGAAAGTGGTCAATTGACAATATTCCAATGATAAACCTGTTCTTGGTATCAATGAGTTTTATTTTAAAAAAGAAGCTCTATTATGGTGTTTCTTATTACTCATCTTGCCAGAAAAAGTATATTAGGGCTCAAGATTGTTTTTTGAATTGGGGTAAATATTTGGTTTTTAAATTGATTAAAAGTAGTTTTGAGGATAGATATGAGTTTATTGAGGTTTGTAGGGGTTTCTCAAGATTTTTAGGTTTAAAAAGGTTGAAAACAAGTTTTTTGAGTCTAAGAAGTTGCTACCTGATTTTCAGTTACTTTTTGGCCCCCTAAGACGGCCAAAATGCAACTAGTTGACAAACATGTCATTGACCACTATAGACGATGTACCACTATAAACCACACATTGTTTGTTTTTTTTTTTTTTAAAAAAACAAAAATCAATGAATGACACGTCGTATTCTTATTTTAAGAAAAATAAAATAGAAAGGATAAACGTGCGAACCTGGATTTGTAGCCCATGCGCTTAGCCTTTGTTTAATGGTCCAAGCACGCAGATCATCTAAGCCTAGTTGCTAGCCCCATTTTAGCCTTTATGTTTTAATATGTTTTCTATCAATTTTAATGAAAACTTATTAAAATACATTTAAAATGTTATTTTATTTAATACCATTTAATTTTTATTTTAGTTTCAAATAAGTTTATAACATTTTTTTTTATAATATTAGCAAGCACTATTTTAGAACAACCCTTTATTATTATTATTATTTTTAAATTTAGTTTGGTGGCTTTCCTTTGCATGCCTTTTGTTATTATCGTATAATTAAATAAAAAATAAGTTTTTTTAAAAAAACTTATTAAACTCAACTATTCCATGACTTTGGTTGTTAGTTTGGTGGGCTAACTCTATCTAACCTAGATCAATTGAAAATATTATTATTATATTGATTTTTTTTAAAAATCAAAATAATAGCGTCTTGAAAACTCAAGTTAATAAAAAATACCTTTGTCTCAATACATCTATTTTTAAAAATAAAATGGTTTCGTCTTGAAGTTTTTATAAATCAAACAAAGTTTTAACTAGATCAACTAGATAGCATTTGAGCTTGCCAATTCAATCGAATCAACTTTTACATGAATTAATTTGAAATTCAAGCCAATCAAAGAGTTGTACTTGGGTTAATAATACTTCCAAATAGTCCCCGACAATAACGTGTGAGTGGTTTAGTATTCTTATGTTTTTTATATATTTACATCAAAATTCAGAATATTATTTTTGTAATTTTTTTTTTTTTATGATTATGAGAAGATGTCTAGAAAACATATATTCTAGTAAAAAAAAATGCAAAAAAGTAGAGTGTGTTAATATGATAAATAGGTTTTAATTAGAAAAATATTTTTTATTCTTATTTTAAATTGTTAAAATTTTTTTGATGTGTTTTTTTTATTATTAAATGAATGACATAGAAGATTTGTTTTTTTTTTTTCCTAGAGACAAAAACTATTAATAAGAAAATAAGGAATTATACTAGAAAATTATTTTTTTAATAAAATTTAAACTATTACTCTTTATATATATATATATATATAATTATTTCCATATAAATAAATAAATTAAAAATTAAAAACCTCCCCTAGATACAATATTAAATATTTTAATTAGCATCTAGCATCTACAACTTATTTTTAACATTTATTAATGTATAACATGGATCTATTTTGTTAAATACAATTTCTTAAACAAGAAAATGCTTTAAGGATAAATGCAGATTCATTTTTTGTGTTTAAATTGTTTTTTACCCGACCTGAGCACGTGCCAACAGGCTATTGATATACATTCTACTATCTGGTTGACTCGAAGATACTCTTTCAACACTAAAACAAATAAGAGATAAATCACACGTCGAATAAAAATGGAGATGCGGGGTATCGATCCCCGTACCTCTCGCATGCTAAGCGAGCGCTCTACCATCTGAGCTACATCCCCAGATTATACTAATGTTTCCATATTTAGTTATCAATATTACATATTGGAGCACGCAGATGAACTCCCTATGGGGGTTATTCTTGTTCATCAATTATACAAAACCCAAAATCCTGAGATAAAAAAAAAATCAAAGAAAGAAAGCTCAACAAAAAATGCTTGCATGACAGTTACCAAAGCAAGCTTGAACCTACCGTCATTTCCTCTTTTATACCGATAAACAAGAACAACATTAACAAGTTCAAATCTTTTCCTAGCCAAATTTCTTCTTTTCTCTTCTTCTCCAGAATCACAAAGCACTAGGAGTACTTTCATCGAACTTTTGAAGGGCAAGAATACCGACCAAACTCCTACTTGTACCTCCATCTCCATTGACCGTTCAGCCCTCTATAATCCACCTGGTGTCATTTCTCTTCTCTTCTCTTCTTTTGTTTTCTTTCTTTTTTCAAATTAAAATTTTGCGGTGTTTTTTGAATTAGTTTTCTTTTATACTCATTGGTTATTGTTGTTTTGTAGAGCATTCTCATGAACCCACATCGGAGTCTGAGCTTGTCAAGCACCTTAACGGCATTATCAAGGTGGCCCACTAATATATTTTTATTGTTTTTGAAATGGAGATACTCTGTTTGATTCAGATTTTACAATTAAATAGAGTTACGTTGATGGATTTATTAAAGACGTCCAGCTTCAAGATCTAACAAAATCAGGAAATGCTGTAGTTGGAACTTAGATACATGTGATTTTGAAACTCTTGGCAGAAACGGATGCTAAATTTCATAATGTTGTCAATGAAACTATGTTTTTGTGCTGATGTGCTTGAAAAAACCTTGCTTGTAAGTTATGGATGGTTTTTCAGTTCCGAGGTGGCCCTATCTCAGTGGCAGAGTATACGGAAGAAGTTTTGATGAATCCTAGATTTGGGTTCTATATTAATCGAGATGTGTTTGGGGTAGAAAGAGATTTCATTACATCTCCTGAAGTAAGCCATATGTTTGGTGAGGTAAATGAGTTATCGTTAAACTTTTGAATACTTGTCTGATTGAGTTCCATGGAACTTGGAAACCTTGTGTCATTTTTAAGGTCATTAAGGCGACAAGGGAGCTATTGCATTGAAACAGCATTTGTACTTGTTACATATTGGATTCTGGTCACCTCAATTGTCATTTTTTGGTGGATTGCGGCCTGACAAAATAATTTCACTTTGACCGTTTCAATGTAAAGCCAGATGGTTGGTGTGTGGGCAATGTGCCTTTGGTAGCAAATGCGACAGCCATAAAAAGTTAACCTAGTTGAGCTGGGTCCAGGACGAGGAGCTCTGATGGCTGATCTTCTGCGTTTATGTTACCACAATTCTGATGATGCTAGTAAAATAAGATAGTGCTTTGAACTTTATTTAGTTGGTTTTCATTGAATAAGCGTGCCTTTTCCTTATAGGGTGCATCAAAATTTAAGAGCTTCACAGAATCGTTGCATGTACCCATGGCAGAATGCTTGGATGAAGATGATGCCATGGGTACATGCAACGATTGGATAAAGATGATGCCAGTGATGGTGTTGAGAAAACTCAGTAACACAACTTGTTTGGATGAAGATGATGCCAGTGATGGTGTTGAGAAAAGGACTATCAGCATATTGGCAGCAACACCTGTTTCCTGGCATGCTTTGTTAGAGAGATTACATACTTTGAGTGCTAGACTTTTTATTTGTATTTAGATGTTTCTATACCTTTGTACTATCATCTAATGTAAAAAAAAAATATAACATTTTATTTATAGATAAATTAAAAAATCTTATAACTGGTAAAATATCAATTTACTCTTTAATGTAATATTATTTTAGGATAATTTTAGAAATTTATTCTATTCAATCAAATCCCTAATTAATTTTTTTTTATAGGTCTAGAATTGTTATCTCATGTATTAATTATATTTTGGTTTTCAATTTCTAAAATTTATTTACAATCAAGTCATATTTGATTAATCATCCTATTTTAATTTTTGACCAATAGTTCTTATATGTGTGACCCATTAAGTTTCTTAATAAGTTGGCTCAAATATAAAGCATACTTCTAAATAAAACAAGATTAAATAAATTAAACAATTTAATTTATTATCAATTCAATAATTGATTAATTTATATTTAGAGATCAAGTATAATGTGTAACAACCTGTTATGATTCCTCAAATATTAAGAAAATCAATTTGAAACCATTTATAGCAAGAACAAATTGTGACTGAGATTTTCTATTATCAACATCTGATTGAATACTAGTATATGAATAACCATGAACTTCCAGTTCATATGCCCTCTAGATCAGAAAAACATTCTTAGTTCTTTTAAAGTACTTAAAAATACTTTTAACTATCTTCTATCGACTTTGACTTGGATTAGATTGATATCTACTCATTATACTCAAAGCATAAGATACATTTGATCTTGTACATTATTGTATGTGGGCGATAGGTGTCGGAGGGTTTGAAGGTGTTGCCACCTAGTTGTTCGGTTTAGGGTCGCTAAGAAATCTATGTATACTAGTTTTATTAGAGATTTTAAGAGTAAAATACTGATTATGGCTAGAGAAGATATCAGCACCCATAATACACCTTACTTAATGTAAGCTGCTTTATGTGGTTTAGATGTTTTAATGATTTTTTGATTGATGGTCTATTCGTGGCTTATGATTGAGATTTATTCATATGATTAAATCTGATGTTAAGAATTTATTATGGGTTCGTATACCCAAATAAATTCTTATGAAAAAGATTTTCAATAATATGTATGCTACGATGAAAATTTTTTCAATTAAAATTGATGAATATTTAGAATAATTCTAAGAATTTTCTAGTCAACTCCTGATATTTAAATACCAGCCTCGTTTGGAGGTTTAACATTTATACCATAATATTTAACCATTAATTCGCATGAATTAAAAAATTAGTTATTATTAGAATATTAGCCAAATTCTCATGGATTCAATAAATTGATTATTAAATCCAAGATGCATAATAAAAAAAATAAGACATACCATTTATTTTATTTTATTTAAGAAGATATAATTTTTTATTTTATTTTTGAGATACTTGGTGGTATGCAACACATAAAAAGACTTTTTATATATAAATTTCGTGGAATAAAAACTACCCAAAAATTAAAAAGGCATTGCCAAACACATTGTTAAACAAAAAATTCAATTAAAAACAATCCAAACAAAGCTTAGAGACAAATCTGATTTTTTTTTACCTATTAGGCGAACCTGATTGGGTTGACTCGATTGGGTTGACTTAGAAACAAAAAAAAAAACTAAAACTAAAACAAATCAAACTTCACAAAAACATAAAAAAAATACAATTTTTTAGTCAAAACAGATCTAACGCCTAAAAGACAAACAAAAAATGAAGAACATCCATTGTCATTTTGTAAACGTAAACCTCAATCTAGACTAGCTCTCGAACAAAGAGAGGTATGGTTTTGTTCGAAATCTAGTACACTAGGCAATATTTAACAAATGAATCTACCAAAACCCAGGAAAACCAATCTAGAATGTCCAGAATGACAAAACAAGCCCAGAATGAACATTTTGAGCCTCTAAGACATGTTTTTCTTATTTCCACAAACCACATTATCAATGACAAATATAATTGGAACCAAAGAAATAACAAAACAAAAATAAAACTCAAAAAATGCATTGATTTTCA
The DNA here is from genome assembly GCA_018804465.1 of Populus tomentosa. Taxonomy (NCBI): domain Eukaryota; kingdom Viridiplantae; phylum Streptophyta; class Magnoliopsida; order Malpighiales; family Salicaceae; genus Populus; species Populus tomentosa. Next base: position 20,639 of record JAAWWB010001343.1, read on the forward strand.
ATCCAAAAAACTAGCAACTTAAAAATAGAAGGCATGCTTAGACAAAATGAGCTTCAAAATCCAACTTTTATCATTTTTAAGAACCAAACTAGTAAGTTAGAACCCAGAACTATTTTTCCATTAACAGAAAATAACCCTCCTCTTGTTGCCACTTTTGTCATTCATTTAATCAAAACAACATGCAACATAATGTGTAAATGCAATCAATAACATGTCACAACATTCAAAACTTTACATTGAACACAAGAGATCAATCTAACATGCCTTATGGATTCCACTTTCAAGGTTTGAAAGTATATACCTTTTTAGCTTAGAAATCTTCAAATCTGAATCAAGTTTTTTAATATTGCCTTCCTTCTTCTTTATCTTCAAACCTTACTAGACAGAGCTGAAGCTTCCAAGTCCTTATGGATTGAATTACTTGCACCTTAGCCAAAGTTTCTCTCTTCTTCTCTCTTTTGCTATCTTCTTCCTTCTTTGCTTTCTTCTCCATTTGCTTCTTGATGCCCCTCCTTTTATAAGTGGATTTAGGTCTTCTAGATGGGTTTGTTAGGGTTTTAACAAACTAAAATCTAGCTGGTTTTTCCACAGAACCAATGGTTTTGGGTTTAGGTGGTTTTGGGTTTGGTTGGAGCAACTCTGACTTTAACTTTACCTAAGACCATCTGGATTTTGTAGAGGGGGTGCACACCTTTTGATTGAATCTATTGTTGTTTGATTTAGAGGTATGTAACTCCATATTAAAACATTTAAAAGTGTTCACTCAATCAACTTGATAACTGAAACTATGATGTTGACTGATTATGTATAAAATGTTGTGGAGATCAATAAAGAATATAGGGCATAAACATTTGATTTTAAAGACATGGGGTTGTAGAGATAGTGTTTTCTTAGTTGAATGGTGGTGGTTGCAGCCTTTATAGTGTCATAAAAGCCACATTTATTTGCCTAAAAGTGCCTACCTGATCAACTAAAAGTTGAAGAAGAAGATGCACAGTATCTTGAACGACGCCGTTTTGGCTAATCCTTATAGATTAGGTTTTTGGATTTAAGATTTGATAATTTTTAATTTGATCCTTATTCTTTCAATTTCGTTTAATTTTACCCCTAATTTCCTTCTAAACTCCTAATTTCATATAATTGCATCCCTGCCATATTAAATTGTTAGCCCTAAATTTGAGCACCTTTTACAACTTGATCGTTAGTCTTTGATTTGTTCAATTAGATCCCTAGATGACCATCAAACTACTATTCTTTGATTTGACCCATGATTCACCTGATTGCTGTCCCTGAAGTTGAACATGTTTTTGCAAGTTGCTTCTTGGTTCATGAATTGTTCAATTAAGTCTTCAATTGCTCACTAGACTTCAAATTTTATGCAATTAAGCTCATGATTTGACCAATTAAACTTTTTAAAATTCAATTTTGGTTCCCAAACCTGACTTGTTTCAATTAACATCAAAATTGACTCCTAAAAGTTGATTTTCCTTACGATTGAGAACTCAATAAATTTATTTAAACCTTTGAAAATTTCGATTGAGTCCTTAAACACTTAAATAAGGTATTTTCACTAATGGGCTCCTTTGTCAATCAAAATTTTTGGTTGCTAATTTGGACATTTTGGTTTACCTACTCGCACTTGGCGTTCCGGTCTTTAACCAATAAACTTGAGCAATCATTTTTAGGCTTTGCTTTAATTGTATTTTTTTGTATGCATTTATATACATACATATATATATATATATATATATTATTTTTGTTTAAAATAAATAGCAATATACATAGCATCATATATATATATAATGAATCCTATAGATAAAACATAGATGATTCTCTTTTAATTTGTGTTCTGACTCATATTTTAGAAGCATGTTTAAATCTATTAATTTTAACATATGAGAAATAATTTTTATGGCTTCTTTAAATAATATGGAATCAAATCTATTTATTGGCAATGGTTTTAAATATTTGTAAGTTGGATCAATTTTTGATGATGTGACAATGTGACGTTATATTTATTGTGTTTCTTATTTTTTTGTGGAAAATCAAAAGAGACAAATGTATTGAGTATAATTTTGACTGATGAGCATCCCAACGAAAAAGAATGATTCAATTCCCACCTCCCATAAACGTTAAAGAATCCCTTTCTCCCGTCCTCATGAGCCACCGGCTGAGTCAAAGAAAGTGTGAGTCAATGGAGTATAATTGCATCCCAATAAATAAAAAAGAGAGAGAACCCATAAGTTTCGTCCATTGATAAAAACTTCAGACGGTATGAATCATTCTCTCATGCATCTTTACGAGCCACTAGCTGAGTCTCTGAATCAAATGTTTGTCTGGGATTTATGTTATAAAAAAAAATAAATGAGAGGGAGAGAACAAGCTATCTATCATAAAGATAAAGGGGATAAACATAAAGTTCTGGGCCAAGCTCCAAGCAACTAAAGATAAGGGGATAAAGATAAAGAGATTTTTTAAAAAAGAGAAATTAAAAAAGAAGGGGACTTTCAGGAAAAAAAACAAGAAGATAACGTGCAGTAGGCCCTCCCTCTCCTCAATGATCAACCTCTCTCTAGCCCTCTCAATTCAGAGCCTTTTCAACCAATAACCATGCCTGTAAGTTGTAACGACACTTTCAAAGCACAATATCAAAAAGGCTTAAGGAAAGAAGAGGCGAGGGAGAAGCTCCTGATCTTCCAAAATACACGTGAGCTCTACGTACCGGCAAAAATAGTGGCAGGTGGAGCCTATAAGCCTCTACTATTGCAGTCACCTGCAGTAGCTTTCAAGGGTTGTTTTTGGATCTTTAATACATTTTATAACTTATTTTGATTGATTTTTAAAATGCTACTGATATTTATAAGTTTTGTGATGAAATATTTGAAGTGTTGTGGTCATTATAATTTTGAGGACTAAGAAATTATTAAAAAAAAATATTTTTAACGCAAAACAAGATTTATATCAATATTCCATAATGAGAATAGGATCAGTTGCAGCAGATTACCCAAGATGTAATTATTTGATTTTGATGTAAAACTTATGTGTGTTGATCGTGTGTGTGCATATCTATTTATTTATTTATTTGACCTTGAAATTTATTTGATTTTTGTTGCATGTTAATTGCTTTTATTATCCAAAAATTAGTATGACTGAACCATCATTGATTATTATACTTATATCTCGTTGAATGGACAATAGAACCACTTAATACTCGTTTTTTTACTTCCAACGAGAACAAAATATCTTCAAGCTATAATATTTTTTATTGCAATTTATGTTATATATTGAAGGTTTTATTATTTGTAAATTAATCAAGAATAAATCAACCATCATTGGGTATCATCTTTGAATGTTGCCAAAAAAATAGTAAAATTGTTTAACACGTTATTTTATTGTATTTTCAAGATATTATATTTTTTTCCTCTAATTTTAATATTATATAAAAATCAACCTAGGATAAATGAATATAGTCACTAGTTATTATCTTTAGATCTTAAAATCACTTAATACATGATTTTATTTTCAAAATTTATAAAATATTTTTCATTGCAATTTATGTTGCATATTCATTATATTTATTTATAAAATTTCAACCTAAGATAAATAAACCATTAATTGATGTTATCCTAAGATATTGCCTAAATAGGTAATATAAGTGATTAATTTGTTAGTTTTTATTTTGTAAATAAAAATATATAACAAAGGGTTCTTTTTTTATGAATATGAACATGTAGGTTTTAGAATGTGTTTGGAAAAAATCTTTTGAGCTGCTATTCCAGATATCTAGTCAATCACCTTTAATAAGAGAAGTGATATATGGTGACAATATTATTTTTAAAATTATGAAATTAATTATTTGTAAAACCTTAAAATTATTTTTCTAATCATAAATATTATTTGTAAAATTTTATTTTTTATTTTTTATTTGAATTTTATATGTTTATATTGATGTATGAGTGAATTTATTCTTGTATTCTTGTTTTTTGAACATTCTTTTTTGATACTACGATTGAATTTAGGTTGGGTAGGATCCTATATAGATCCATTAAGTGTGAATAAGAGTCTTTGACCCGTTTTAACTAATATAGTCTTGAACATGTTTATACCTCTTAACAGCTCACCATCCTTATTGGTCTTATACATGTTTTTTGTTAAGGTGGAGATTGAACTGTTTCCATATCCAAGTTTAGACCAGTCCATTAGTTTAGTTTAAATTAACACATATACTAGTTTAATCAAACTCTTAATATTTATGCACATTAGATATTTTTATCATTAAAAACAAACACGAGGCTAGTTATCTTAGATAATATAACAGCCCGGCCCAACATGCTGAATATTGTCCGCTTTGGGCCTTACCGTCCTCACGGTTTTGTTCCTGATGACGTGAGCCCATTACTGAGCTTGACGTCTTAAAACGCATTCAACATGTTAGCACCAACACTACTAATATAGCCAGTAACACAACCCTCACCCATCGATGTGGGATCTTACAATGCACCCCCTTTAAGGATCCCAACGACCTTGTAGGCACAACTGGACAACCAATGAGATCGGCTCTGATACCAAATGTAACAGTCCGGCCCAACATGCTGAATATTGTCCGCTTTGGGCTTTACCGCCCTCACGGTTTTGTTCCTGGTGACGCGAGCCCACTACTGAGCCTGATGTCCCAAAACGCGTTCAACATGTTAGCACCAACACTGCTAACAAGGCCAGTAACACACCCCTCACCCGCCGATGTGGGATCTTAGAGATAAGATGTATAATATGATTGTTATATTCTCTATTACATAATTAATCCATTATCTAGAATCTCAGATGATCGATTAGAGTTTAAGATGTATAATATGATTGTTATAATTAACTGATTATCTAGAATCTCTATTACATAAAATTAGATGGTGACTCATTTTTCTAATATTACCTTTTTTATATATGGTTCCCTAAGATGTCCCTACAACACTACTATTAAATAAATCTTAATTATTGCTTTATTTTATCTTTTATCTTTTATTTTTTCATATGTAGATAGATGCGTTGTTGATTACCAATCTTTGACCCTAGGTTTAATTATTCCATTGACAGTTCCAAATTAATTATTATAATTATAAAATATATTAAAGTTAATTCATTATCGCAATTCAATTCCTAGGACAATAACTCAAAGGTGTTTATAGTGTGAATACTTTTTTTTTTAAGAAAAGAAAAGCTTTTACATGAATGAATACTCTAAATATTATTTTATATGGCTAAGTGGATCCTACCATTATTAATAAAAGCCCAAATAAAAAAAATATAACAATATCATATATCTTAAATGGATTTATTATAAGAATCTAAAAGAATATCATAACACACTAAGTAGAATTTCTCATACATGATATTTAGGATATGAGGATCTATACAAATAGGAATATTCTATTGGTTGTGTATTTGGTATTTCTTTTGGTTACTGTATAATAGAGAAAGACTTGAAGTGAGATGTGTATATGAATAACGTTATAAATTTATTTTGAAACATGATTAATGGATAAATTTGAGATCAAATTAAAAATGAAGTCCACTTACTTTTAAAACTTTATTGGAAATTATTCTCCAACAAAAATAATTTAACACGCAATAACATGATGAAAATAAATTATATGTGAAAAAGATATTAATCTTAAAAAGCTCTTGGTTGTCATATTTTATAAAACCCAAAACCCTTTATTCCTCAATGAAGGAATATAAGATTGTTTTAATAACTTGTATAGTAGGAAGCTAAAAATGAGTTTATAGAACACCAAAGTTTTAAGAAGAGAGAGACCCTCGGTAAAGTGGGCTTTGGGCTTAAACCTTACACACTAGCAGGCATTTAAGGCAAAATGAAACCAATTATGGTTATTATAATAATTAATTCAGCATCAATTTTAGTTTCAAAACTCATTTTAAAAAGAGGTTGAAGGAAATATGTTCTGAACACCTTGCAACAACTCATTTGATTTCTTTTTTATTGTTTTCTCAGCTTCTTTTGCCTCTAGTTTAGCTTAGTTTTTAATCTTATTTTTTCTTTGTTCTAGAGTTTATGTTTTAGTCATTTATAAAGAGATTGAGTTCGTTATATTGGGTTTTCTAAAACACATAAACATATAGAAAACAATAAATTTTTTTTTCAAAGTCCAAAGGAACCTGTTAGATAATCATTGTAATTATCTTGGAACAAACATTTTGAATATTTTATAGAATTAATAATTTTTATTATAGGATCAAAATGCCATTTTGATTATAAGATTATACATTTTCAATTTGCTATTATTTATCTTGGAATCTTAAATTACTTTATTTGCATTGAAATGGTTTCAACCTCTCATTATATTATGATATCTCAATGTAAAGATGTTGTTGAACTCTTAGAAAAAGGCGGACATGTATAACTATAAACTAGTGCAAACTTTTTTCCCTAGTAGCAACTAGTTTTCCAAAAATGTAGGCTCATTGTTGGTTGATAGCACTCTATTTCTTGAAATTAGTGATGCACTTTGTCATGACATGCATGATATCGAATGGTGAGTCTACCTCTTAGATTGAAGGGGGTTTTGTGTTTAATCATAAAATTATGATATGAAAGGTTCATGAGTCGCCACCTAGAATTATAGTCACTAGAAAACCTATGGTATGTGAGAATCTAGGTAAGGGGTCTAGTTGTGCAAGGGAAAGATATATCACCCATAATGTAGCCTATCTATGGTAAGCTGTATTATTGATTGATTGTTAATGTAAGTCATATATCTATCTATTGGTCTCACCTAAGGTTTAAGATAGATCTTTCTCAGTATAAAGGTCCCTATCTTATCAAGTTAAAATCTAACCATCTTAAAGTCTAAATTTTAATAGTTATAAAATTCATAACCTAAATATTAATTAAAAAAAATAATTTTATGGTATTTTTGAAATTTTTGCTAAATTCTAATGGATAATCATAAACTGATTACAATATTTGTTTTGTATTTTTAAACAAGATAAAAATGTTTTTTTTAGAAAATATGCATGAAAAATTCTAGAATTTGGCTATATGCATAAAGTTAAAATATATTTTTGTGTTTATGAAATAAGGGAATGTTTTGAATTTTTAGATTTTCTCAAACTTTTAGTGAAAAAATCAGGTATTTTAATATCAGGTTCATATCTTATAGTGTAAGTCTATAATCTGATATGATGCAAAATTGCTAAAAAAACATACAACAAATGCAAAATTAATTTTAAAATGGTCCTTGAATTTTCTCATATTTTTTGGGGTTTTTTTAAAGGTTGTTTGGCTAAATATTAAAATGAGGATAAACTAAAACTAAAGGAAAGACATTAGGATGTGTTTGACAAATATACCCTTAGCCTAAAGGTTGGGATTGTTAGGCTCGAAGCCCGAGCTCAGCCTTGTTTAGTTGGGCATACAAACAACCCAACAACCCAACAACTTCTTTTTTGTTATTTTAAGTTGTCTGGACTTAGCCCAACCATACGGTTAGGCTGAAATGAAAGTCCAGGCCATCTTATTTTCTTTGTAGAGTATGAATTCATGTTCTGCATGTATTAAAAGAACAACATGTTTAAAGAAGGAAGAAAAAAGAAAGAGGGTTATTTGGTTGAAATGGGAGTGTTGCTTGGCTGGTGACACTATGAGGATGCGACCCTCAATGGAGATGCTGATACGAACTAAGTCAGGTTTGAATTTGGTATTAAAATATCTGATATGATCCTAGTCAGAGAATGACGTGTTTAAATTTAGAACTAAATATTTGCAAAAAAATATGCTAAATTTGAAGATTCGGGCTATATTGAGAAATTTTGGTGTGAAAACTTTGTTTTTATTATCATATTTTATTTATTTATTTAACGTTGAATAATTATTTTTAATTTGGGTTTCTTCTAGCCCATTAAACATTGTTTAGAGGTTTATTTTATTATTGGACTTTTGTTAGTTGATTACTAGTTTAGACCAATTAGCTTGCAATCCAAAAAGGATCCATTAGGGTTAGTTAGAGGAGACTATATTATGTTTTTTTAGCTCCAAATTTAAGTAGCAAGTTAGAGAATAAATATAAGTTTTTCTTTTGTTTGTTTGTGGCAAAACACCATTTCTTCATATGGACAAACATCGTATACTAACTCATTGAAGATTAACTGTCTTCGTGACATCATTTATATACTTAGAGTTCTTAAATACAAGCTTATCTTTGGGTTTAAGTTTTTTTTTTCAATACTTTTAGTTCTTAGTTACAAGGTTACCTCTGGATCAAAGTTCTATCAAACCTGATTTTCAGCCTTTTGAGTTGTTATCTATTTTGTTAGGGGTTACTTGACCACGTAATCAACTGGTTCATATAAGTTAGGATCTGATTTAGGCTCTAAAAATTAGGTTATATCCTTTATTTTCTTCTAGTTAGTTCCGGTTTCTTTAGGTTTAGTTGTCTTTGATTTGATTTTTGATTAGTCATGTCTAGAGTTTAGTAGTTTGCTTCTAGGGTTCTTTAAAAAAGGCTTTATTTTAATTTGTTGCTGTATCAAAATATATTAATAGCATAAAAAGTAAAAAAAAAATAAAGAAAAAAAGGGTCCAAAAGTCACTTTTATTGAATCTACCGTAGTACACAATAAGGGATAATTTTGTCCAAACCAATTCAGAAAATTCTGAAATTTTAAATAGTAGTTCTTGGAGTCCTAATCGCACCCTATATACAACTTGAGCTCACTTGGAGCTCTTTTTCTATAGGAACTAAATTCAAGATTGGAACTTGTCGTAACAAATTTAATTTGTGTTAGTAACTTAAACTTGTTTTGCTACTATTATTTTTCAATTATGACAGTGTAATAACATCATAATCAATATATATATATATATATAGGTTTCATTTAATTGTTTTTCTTTACATCTTCAAAAACGTCCATTTCTCATTCAAATTCGCTTGTTACTTTTTAAGTCATATATACATATTTGGATACACTACTACAACTATTATATTTGGCATTGATTTCAGTTTTGCAGGAGTCGAAGAAAGGTGAGACAAGAGGAAAAACGTGTTGTCGCACGTGTGCGGCGGCGCGGCGATCGTCCACCCTCAACCCTTCATGAGGGTGTGGTATGTTGTCTATTTGACATGGAAAATATGGTGAGACAAGGAGTTCTTTGTCTCTAAGCTAAAAAATAGACAGGGAGTCGCCACCTAGTGTTCTGGTTACTAGGAACCTTAACTGGTCTTTAGAGATCGGGTACGGAGACTGGTTGCGTAAAGGGAAGGTATTAGCACCCCAACTACGCCCTACCTAAGGTAAGCTGCATTGTTTTAATGTCTGATAAAATCTAAGGTCGTGTTGTGGTTTTTTTATTGTTCGGAATACGCATTACATGTAATGTCATACCCCAGGTTCTATTGTCCAAAAAAAAAAGAATTAAATATCCGGAATATGCATTACGTGTAAAGTCATACCCCGGATACTAAGAGACAAACAAAATAAAATTTTTGTTGTTTTTGAAATATTGGCCAATATTCTCTTGACTTTAATAAACTGGTTATTAAAGCCAAAATGCATGCTAAAACATTTTTTTTTTTTAGTGTATGAAAAAATACAATATGAATTTTTAGCTTTGAGACACTTGGCCGTATGCACAAAAACATTTTTTTTCTTTTTTTTTTAATTTTTTTGTATTTTGTGGAAGTTTTTTGACGAAAACCGGGTATTTGAAAATCAGATTTTTGTATTTTTAACAACATAAAAAAATACCACCAAATATTAATCAAAATGACATAAAAATTACGCGGAAAAATTATAAAATGCTGAAACAAATATTTTTGATTTTTTTCTTTGAAATGGGCCGGATCAGGCCCAAATATATGGGCTGGGCCGAACTTGGCCCAAAGAATGGGCTGGTTACTGTGCACATAGTAACCGGGTTACTGTGTGTACAGTAACCAGAGAATTAATCTGGGGTTACTGTGCACATGCACAGTAACCGTGAATTAATTAGCGAGTTACTGTGCACAGCACAGTAACTCGCTAATTAATCTTCATCTGCTGCAGAACGTAAACGTTCTGCATGCAGATGAAGCTGAACAAAAAAAAAACAACGGGAAAGGCTACCTGGAGCGGTGGTGATGTTGGCAGCAACTGATGTGGCAGGGGTGGCGGCGGCGGAACTGGCTGTTCGCGGTGGCCGGCGGTGCTGTTTTCCTCTCTCTCTCTCTCCTCTGCTTCTTCTTCTTCTTCTTTTATTTTGCTCTCTCTCCCTTCTCTTCTGCTTTCTTCTCTCTGTCTCTCCCTTCTCTTCTCTTCCCCCCTCTCCTTTTTTTCCTTCTGTTCTTCCTCCATTTATAGCCCGTGAGCATGTTTTTTTTTTTTTTTTTTTTCATCGTGGGGTCATGCGGCGGCTGGTCGGGCGTGGCTGTCCAGGCGTGCCTCCCTCAGTTTCGGCGGTGTGGTGGGCGGTCGGCCAATGTCTTCGGTCGGTGGGCTAGAGGGACCGGCGGTCGGTGGGCTGGAGGGACCAACGCCATTAAATATACATCTTTTTTCCTTCTTTACTGCTGTATGTTAGGCGGGGAAGAAAGGGGAACAGTGCCGTTCAAAACGGCACCGTTAAACGGCACCGTTTAACCCTCTTCTTTTTTTCTTTTTTTTTGCATGGGCTGGTTACTGTGCACATAGTAACCGGGTTACTGTGTGCACAGTAACCAGAGAATTAATTAGCGTGCATAGTAACGGGGGTACTGTGCACACAGTAACCCGTGAATTAATTAGCCAGTTACTGTGCACAGCACAGTAACTAGCTAATTAATCTTCATCTGCTGCAGAACGTAAACGTGGGTTACTGCGACCAGTACTGCGTACATTTTTTTTTTTTTTTTTGTATTTATTATTTTTTTATGGGGACCCAAAAATGGGTTACAATACGTGTAATGAACATATTTGAGTGAAACATGAGAGGAGTGAAAACACATGAGGGAATGAGTAAGGAATATATATTTGACATTCTTAGGCTTCAGATAATTGTGGCACCCAAAAATTATTTTTACGCATATTTGTCCAATAATAATTTAAATCTACATTGTCTCTTTAGTTTTGGATATAATAGGGGTACAAGTATACTCTCGATTCCATTCAAAATTACTGCTTGATCTTCCTTTATATTTGAAATCCTCATAGTTTATTTTTACCAAAATACCAGTCTTCTTGCTATTATTATTTATTTTTTGATTTTTTTTAAAAGAAGATGAATTTGGAGAATAACCCAGAAATGAGTTATGACATCACCTATCTTAGTTACAACCCGATGTTTCATGCATGTACTAAACATGTAGAAATCTTTTTTTTTTTGGTAAATGACAAGGTTGCTATAACAGATCTGGAGTTTTAATTTATTAGCACCACTAATAAAGTTGCTAATGTGTTTACTAAAGCTCTCTCTACCTCACATTTTCTGCTCTTAAAAGACAAGTTCCATAATCTTTCAATGCCTATGAGCTTGTAGGGGAATGATAAGGAAATTGAGAGAAAGTTGATTTTTCATGTAGCTAGATATAGAAATTGACAATTATGATACACTTTCTATTTATTATAACATGTATAAACTTGTTGTAATACACATTGATATGTGTATGTGTAAACTAATAATTGAGTTAGGGTTTACATAATTTTTGTATAATCTTTCTTCTTGATAGAGCTATAAGACAAATATGGAAACTAACTATTATAACATGTATAGAATTGTCGTTATACACGTTGATATGTATATAATAGAAATAACCAATCCTAAACTAATAATTGTGTTAGGGTTTAGGTAATTTTTCATGGTAGCTTTATTTTTTTGTATAACGATATAGAACCCAGTAAAGTTCATGTTTGACTTGGCTATTTCTTGAAAAAGGACTCTAGCAAGTGTAGTGATAGTTATTGAAATTTAAACTCATTTTTTGTATTTATACTTGGGGCTAGGTGCATAATCACTCAAATCTGAATGGTGTGAGTTGTAAATATATCTATCATCTTAAAAAGAAAACTGATGGCAACCTTGAATGATTTAAGGTCTGTTTTGCAACTAAGGAATTTCTTCAAGTATAGGACATTGACTTTGGTGAGACATTAGGCCCCATTGTCAAGCTAACCACTAATTTGGTTGTTCTAAGTTTGGTTATTTTCTATAAGTGGCCTATTCGACAACTTAACATTCACAATGCTTTCTTCAATGGAATGTTTACTAAAGATGTTTAAATGTCTTAAACTCTAGGGTTTTAGAGTCCTACCTTTCCGAACTTATATGTAAGCTTCATCGATCTCTTTATGGTTGATGCAACCTTCTATAAGCTTCTCGTGTGTGGCTCTGCCCTTAAAAGATAAGAATTATGTTCTTCTGCTACTCATGAGCTTATGAGAGAATGTCAAAGAAATCAAGAGAAAGGAGGATTCCCTGTACAACAAGATATAAAATCAAATAGTGGTACACCTACCATACTTACAAGGATTCTGACTAGTCTGTAGCAATAATTGTTGAAATTTAGGCTCTTCTTTGTATCCATTTATTATATGCTTGGTGCTTCATCACCCAAAATGAATGTTGTGGGTTATAAATATGTTTATCATGTTAGAAAGAAAGGTAATGGAAGCCTATAACTATTCAAAGTTTGGCTTATGACCATGGTGAGACATGAAACCCTTTTTTAACCACCCAATGCTTGAGTTGTTCTAAATTTGGCTATTTCTCACTAATGGTCTATCAAAGAACAATCTCAATCCAATAGCTTAAGTTGTTATGTGAGGTTCTAAAAAATGATTTCTATTATTCTCTAACACATCCCTTCAACTAAAAACCCTTTAGGCTTGAGACCTACACAGGTCCACAAAGCAATTTTCTTGATTTAGGAATTTTGCCAGCTCATTTGGATAACCAAGATAAAAGAAATTTTTTGAGTGATGTGCAAAACCTTTATTGGGATGACCCTTACTTATTCAAATATTGTCCAGATAAAATATTTCAAAGATGCATTCCCGACAATGAGGTAAGTAGTGTCATTAAATTTTGTTAATTTGAGGCATGTGGAGATCATTTCTCGTAAAAAAACAACTGCAAAAATCTTACAAAGTGAATTTTACTGGCTTGTTCATGGAGATATTCCTTGAAAGAAAGCAAAGTTGGACAGTCATTGGTTGCATGTTCATTTGTTTCACGGATTTGACACATAATGTCTTGAATTGATTTTAATTGACCACTCTTTTTAAATTCAAGTGCCTCGATTTTTCTAGTTAAAATGCAAATTTAGCTTGGAGGTCATGATCTTCTCTAAAGTTGTACATACCTCCACTAGATATATGAGGTTGAGTTTGACCCGGTGCCTCATAAGTGTCCATGGTGTCCTAATTTTGAGCATTTTTAGCTAGCAAGTCTAGGTACTCCATTGCTTCATCAAGGTCTTTATCTTTAAAAGTTCCATTGCACATTGACACGACCAAAAGATTGATGTATTCTCTCAAGTGCAGGAGTGTCTAAGTAATAAATAACCCGGCAAGACTGGGGTCGAACCATAGGGAGGTTAATTGTATGAATTATAGACAACAATAATACAACGACAATAATAACAATAATAGTAATAATAGTAGTAGTAGTAGTAACAATAATAATAAAGACGAAGAAGAAGTTGATGAGAACTTTGAGATGAAAGATTAATGTAAGGATTAAACAATGATAAAAATAAATGTCAAGGTTAGAGGATCCACTAATGGTATTTCAAACAAGTATAGTATAAACTCTTATTACTTAACTGGAAACCACACATAAAGAAGGTTCCAATCGGATGATTTGTCATTAACAACTCATTATAAATTGTTAACATGATCATATTAATTATTTTATTTACGTAACACCAAAATTTTAAATATTATCAGGAATTCATGATGCTAACTTATGTTAACAACAAATCAAGTTTCTTTCATAGCATAGGTGTAGGTAATACTATACGGTTGGACTATGAGAGTGCCAAGCATTTGTTGTACCAAGTGTTATACAACACAAATCTAGATTAACCTTTTAACAAGCAAGGTATTAAGAATTAGTAAGATAAAAAGATAAGACATGTTAATATTAAACATTAAGGTCCATATTGAGTTTGCACCATACTTATTCTTACACCATTAGTGTAACCTTTTTACCTTGACATAATAAACTTAGCTAAACATAATGAAGAAGAGAAACATAAATAAATAAAACAAGAACATAAATAAGATACAAGTTAACTAAGTAAAGGAAAGGAAATGAAAAGCATAAACAAGATATTAATGAAAACAAAACTTAAGAATTACAAAAAATATAAAGAAAGAAATATCTTGATCTGAACAATCAAGATACCTAAATTCATGGCGAATGCCTCATTTTATAGTCTAAAATTTGAAACTATTGATTTATGATTAATTGTTTAGTGGGTGGCCAACTTTTGACTTGGTGAAAATCCTTATCTTCTTGTCTGAATAAAATGTCATTGCTAGCATGAGAACTGGATCCACCTATAGTATGAAATTTATAGGAAATTGTCTTAACATTCTAGAAAAAAAAATTGAGGTCATTTGGACTTCTAGAACTCAAGATATGGCCTGAACACTGAACAGTGTCTGGGCTGTAGGACAGATTCGGATGAGGTCATTTGGACATCTAGAACTCGAGATATGACCCAATTACCGAACAGTGTTCCAGTTTGTACTGCACTAACATCTCTTTTCTAAGCTTTACCCTTTCTTTATCTTCACAATTTCAATAGTTGAATTCATTAATCAATCTTTTGATTTATGTGATAGGCCTACATTTAAGATGAACGTTTACCATATATTAAGACATTTTATAGTATCAGACTTGTTATTATAAAACATGCTTTAGTTAAGGAGTTATTGATACTTCAAGTGCAAAATGATGATATAAAACCTTGATAAACATGCACTTTTAAGTACTAATCACACATCAATTCCACTATTTGCCTATCTTTAGGTGTTAATCCTTTATAAAAATATGAAACCAATCTCCATGTTTCAATGATGAGGGCAAATATTAAGCAAGTCTTGATACCCATCCCAACATTGGTAAAATGTTTCTTCTGGTTTTTGAGTGAAAGTGGTTATTTGTCTTTTGAAAGAGTTTGTTCTGTAAGATGGAAAAAACTTCTTTAAAAATTGTTGTTGTATTTCATCCCAAGCACGAATGGATCCTGGCCTCAAATTTTGTAACCATGTTTTTGCTTTATCTTTTAAAGAAAAAGGAAAAAAAGCTTTAATTTGATGGTGTTCATGCTATAATTTGAGTCATCATTATAAGCGTTACAAACTTCAAATTCTCTCAAATGCAAGTATGAATTTTCTAGATCTAAGCCATGAAAAGAAAGTAAAATTTGAACAATTACTAGCTTAAAATTAAAATGAGATACATCAGGAGGAAAAAATATACATGATCGCGCAATTATTCTTGTTGGATTCATGTAGTCTCTAAGTGTTCTAATCCGATTATTCTTATTATTCTCATTAAAAAGCGACTGATTATCTTATTCAGCCATGTTTTCTAAATAAGATGAGGATACCCTACATGGTTTATCATTTAATGTACATGACCAAACTCTCATGCATGTGTAGGAAGAGAATAAAAAGAAGAAAAGAAAAAGAAAAAAAAAGAGACAAAACACAAGAAACAAAAGTTAGATAAAAGAAAAGTGAAAGGAGAAAAATATGACAAAATTTATAATTTGTACAAAAATTTACCTCCCTAGAACGATGCCAAAAACTTGACACGACCAAAAGATTGATGTCTTCTCCTAAGTGCAGGAGTGTCGAAGTAATAAATAACCAGACAAGACCGGGGTCGAACCACATGGAGGTAAACTATATAAATTACAAATAATATATATATATATATATAAAATAAAGATTTTATAAGAATTTTATGAGATATTGATGTAAGGATTAAATAATGATAAAACAATTGACAAGGTTAGAGGATCCACTAATATTATTAGAAAAAAGTATAGTATAAATTCTTTTTATTAATCAACTGGAAACCACACATAAAGGAGGTTCCAATTGGATGATTTATCCTTAATAGTTTATTATAAATTTTTAACATGATCATAATAATTATCTTATTTAAGTAACACCAAACTTTTAAATATTATCAAGAATTCATGATGCTAACTTGTTTTAATAACAAATCAAGTTTTTTTCATAGAACAAGTGTAGGTTACACCATACGGTTGACTATAAAAGTGCCAAACATTTGCTGTGCTAAGTGTTATACAACACAAATCTAGATTAATCATTTAACAATCAAGGTATTAAGAATTAGTAAGATAAAAAGATAAGACATGTTAATAACAAACTTTCTTGGCTATAAACATTGAAGCCCATATTAAGTTTATATTATACCTATTCTAATACCATTAGTGAAACCTTTTCACATTGACATAATAAACTTAACTAAACATAATGAATAAGAGAAACATAAATTAACAACAGAAGAACATAAGTATAGTAAAGGAAATGAAAAGCATAAATAAGAGATTAAGAAAAATATAACATGAAATAAAACTTAAACATTACAAAAATATAAAGAAAGAAATAAAAACCATGATCTTGATCTGAACAACCAAGATGCCTAAATGCATGGGAAATGCCTCCCTTTATAGGTCAAAATTTAGAACTATTGATTTGATGACTAATTGTTGAGTGGGTGACAAACTCTTGACTTGGTAAAAATTCTTATCTTCTTCTCTAAACAAAACGTCATTGGTAACTTCATAATTGGAAACAGCTATACTCATGAAAGTTCTATGAAATCGTTTTATCTTTCCAGGGAAAAAAATTGACGTCATTTGGACTTCTAGAACTCGAGATATGGGTTGAACACTAAATAATATCTAGGCTACAGGACAGATTCAGACTTCTTCATTGTTGTTATAATTTAGACTTGAAAATGACCTTTTTAAATCTTGAACTCCTATGAAAGTTGCAAGCCTATGTTTTACCTTTCCACCCATATAAAGTAGACCTAAATCCAAGATCTACAGCTCCAAATATGACCTAATTACCGAACAGTGTTCCAGTTTGGACTACAACAACATCTTTTTTCTATATTTGGCCATTTCTTTGTCCTTTTAATTTTAGTATTTAAACTCATCAATCAATTCTTTCATTTATGTGATAGGCCTACATTTAAGATAAACATTTACTATAAATTAAATGTATCTTATATTATTAGATATGTTATTATAAAACATGCTTAGTTAAGGAGTTATTAATACTTCAAGTGTAAAATAATGATATAAAACCTTGATAAAAATGCATTTTTAAGTACTAATCATCCACATTACCTTGTGCTTGATTTGTATCACATAAATTAGGAGGGTGAGGTTTGAACTCGTGACCGCTTGGTTATCAAGGCTTTGATACCATGTCAAAGAACCATCTCAACCTAATAACTTAAGTTGTTATATGAGATTCCAAGATATGAGTTATATTATTCTCTTACATGGCCTATCCAATAGCTTGATGTTCACAATACTTTCCTTAATGCCACTTTTACTAAAAATATTGAAAGGGTTTTAAAGCTATGCCTTCCAAACTGTATCTCTAAACTTTACCACTCTTTGTGTGTTTAAAGCTGAAGTTGTTATTATGTATGCCATGTAATTAATTAGTTGATTACACAAGATATTGATTTTGTTCATGTGTGTGTGTATATATATATATATATTTAATTTATTAATAAAAATTTATTTATCTTTAATATTAATCAAATATGTGATTAATGAATCTATAGTAATTATAAATTTCTTGGGACAAAAATGTTTTACTAAGAAAATTATAATGTTGTTATAATTATGAGATTTCTATTACATCAAAGCATTGTTCCCGATTAATGATCTTTTAAGATTGGACATTAATTTGAACTGTTGAGATTTATACATATTATATTTTTTTCTTTATGAAATGAAACAATTGTTCTCATAAACAAAGGTAAGATGGATATCTAGAACTAATATGATGATACTTGTCAAATGACATTTACACTGAACTAATCCGCATGAGAATTTCATATGAAGAGATTAATTGTGTTCATGGAAAGGCTCACTTAACGGTTATGTAAGTGATTTTTAGACTTGAAATCACTAAGTTATCTTATATAGGGAGTGTTGTATTTTGATCTTACTACACGTTGTCCTAATCAAGGGTAACAAATGTTATCTTATATAGGGAGTGTTACATTTTGATCCTACTATACGTTGTCCTAATCAAGGGTAACAAATGGTTAGATATTAGATATAACATGAACTATATAAAGATATTTAACTAATAAAAAGAGGATTCATCAACCTTGATGA
Organism: Populus tomentosa; assembly: GCA_018804465.1. NCBI lineage: Eukaryota > Viridiplantae > Streptophyta > Magnoliopsida > Malpighiales > Salicaceae > Populus > Populus tomentosa. Next base: position 39,016 of record JAAWWB010001343.1, read on the forward strand.
ATTAGGAAAAATGTTTCATCTGATCTCAAATAGTATTTTATTGTAAATCCTTACGTAAGGTGGAATGAGATTTGAAAAGAGTTTTAAATCTTATTTAAAAAATCAATGGCTATGTTATTGAGAACAAATATGATTTGACAGAGTAGACACATATCATTTTATAATTTCTAAATTAAAACATTTTATATAAAGGGATAATAATTACATTAAGAAACAAGTCACTGAAAGATTAAGTCAAACTACTTATAATGTTCCTAATATTTAAGAGATCATAATGAGTTGCTAGACATTGTACTTGATCTTTAAATATACATCAAGTAATTATTAAATTGATAATAATTAGTTTGTTTAATTTATTTAATCCTATTTTATTTAGAATTGTGATTTATAATTAGGCCAACTTATTAGGGAACCTAATGGGTTACACACATAAAAATTATTGGTTAAAATAGGATAGTTAATTAAGTGTGACTTGATTGTAAATAAAATTTAGAAATGAAGGGTAGATTATAATTGATACAGGGATTATAATTTTAGACCTATAAATAATCAAGAAAGGACTAGAATGAATAAATTTTTAAAATTAGCTTAAAATAATATATGTGATGTTATTTACGGGGCAAATTGATATTTCATAATTTATAGGGTTTTTAGGTTTTCTTATAATAGAATGTTATGTCTCTTATTTTTTATGAGTAGTGATGAAAAAGAGTGAGAAAAGTATTGTATCTAAACACCTTAAATACAAAAGAAAAGAGTTCACACTCTAAGGTATAACAATTCATATCTCCTAAAAGGGTTTATGAGATTTTTCACTGGTGGTCCGTGTGGATTATTGTTGAAGGCTAGATATTTGGATTGTTTGTGGTTTATGATAACCCAACCTTGAAGCGATTATTAAAAAAAAAAAGAGCATATGATCTTCAGGTACTCTTCACATAAACCCTAAACAACTCTAGATCTGTCTAACAGGATTCTTATGACTCCTAATTTTTTTTAAAAAAACTATGGTTTCCACTGCATGTATGTGTTTTGAGAAACCCAACAAAAGCAAGCTTCATGTGTGTGGTTATGTGATGTAACCATATTATTCAATAGTTTCACCCGTATTTAACTAGTGTTTTGCCTATGTTATTTATATAAAATTCCTTGATATTCTTTGTTTTATGTTTTGAAGGTATTTTTGGATGAAAGATACAAAAAGGAGTAAATTGGAGGTAATTGGCAGATTTGATGTTCAGTCGATGATTTGTGCAGAGCGTGAGTTCTAGAGGTCGAAACGAAGTGATTCCAATGACATTAAAAAGCTAACATCCATACCTTTCTGGAAATGTAATGCAAGAAAAATAAAAAGAGAAAGATCATGGAAATCACATCCTTCAAAGTTAAATCTCGCAGTCTGCCAATGTTGACCTTTGCCCATTCAAAATTCAATATCTGGAGCTTCAGAAGTCCAATTGATGCAAACTAAATTTTGTTGGATTCCTTACTTAAATATCTATAAACGCTCAAATTGAAACCAAAAACGATGTCATATGAGGGAGATATGATTTTTCAAAGATGACAGCTGAATTCTGCCAGCAAGCAGGTTGCATGAAGAAACAAATCCAAATTTCATCCAGAAGCATTCAAACCAACATACAAGCTTTTCCAACAATTTAGCTCCTCTATTAAATATTCCAGAAGGTCAAGGAAGGAAGCCACCAACCTCAAACCAGCAACCAGCTGCCAGCCAGCAACTAGCCGCCAGCCGCCAGCCGCCAGCCGCCTTCACACTACCACCATCTATTGATGTTCACACTTGAACTTTGATTTTTCTTACTTACAATTTGTGTATAAATAGAGGGTAAAGAGAGAGGGAGAGCAGAAGGAGGTGGCAGCCAGAAGTGAAGAAACAAAAACTCCCCTCTACAAATCAAAAATCATGTATTCTTTCATCTTTAGGAGTAGTTGTTCAATAGATATGCAAGGCTAAGCTCGTTTTCTTGGTTGCAATGATACAACAAACCTTCAGATTTCAAGAACCGTGAGATTTATTCTTCTTTTTATTTTCAGTTTATGTTATGAATGAGTATGTTTGTTTTCCTATGCATATTTCCTATGATTGTTTATCTTAATTGCTAGAGCGGACTCTAAGTTATTATTTTGAACAATCTATTGCTAAGTTTGATATAAAAACCGGAGTTGTGGTATATAAACTTGTGAAGCAACTAAGCTTGATAATTGTAGCGGAACTACGTTATTAAACTTAGGGAGAACATTCGATCAAAGCAACACAAACTGACAACTTGGTTGTTAAGATTAATGAATTTATCTGGATCTTAAGGCTGCCATTGGATTAAATCATTAGTGCAGACACTGTGATTGTTTGTTGGTTAGGGCTAGTTATACGGCGGATCCGTTAATTAACCAATATTAAGAAAAGATAAAATTCATAATATAAATTGGAGTTTCGTTTCAAAGATCAGTTCTAATTTCCGTTGGTGGATGTGTGCTTGCAACCAAGGTTTGTTTTCTTGACATATTTCAATTTCAATTGATTTTGTTTGCTAGTTTAATTTCTGTCATAGTTTAAATCATTGCAAATCAAACCCCCCCATTGTATAATGTATAGCATAAAAATCTGAACTAAACCTTCCTCGTGGGATCGACCCCTTGCATGCTCTATACTATCTTGTGTGTTTTAAGCTAGGGTAATTAATTTGTGCGACCGCGACATTGCAACATTATGCTTTTTAAAATAAGCTTCATAGTTTTTTAATACTCACGGGCTTGGGAGATGTTAAGGAAATTGAGAGAAAATTGGATTCCTTACTCAATTGGATATGGAAACTAGCTATTGCAATACATTTTTTGTTTACTATAACATTGATAAACTTATTATATATATGTGTGTGTATAATAAAAGTAGTTAACCCTAAAAAAATTTTCACAATTCTTTTCTAATATTTTTTCACTGATGGCAATGTAAACAATTATCTTGTTAGAACCATACGACAATTATTGTAGCAATCATGGGTCAATTGGCATAAGGATAGAGAACCTAATCACTGGGTCAATTGGCCAGGAATCATGCTTTCTCTTTAGATTAAGGATTCACTATTTTCATTTTATTCTTAATAGCTACCTTTTTTATTATTCAAGAAAATATGTATAAGATTAGTTTTATATGATATTCTTCTAATGATGCAGACCAAAGCACAAAAACAATAAATCAATCATAGAAAAAACAATTTAATGAGCAAAAATGGTTACAAGCTTCAACTTTAAATTCACAATTTAATTTTATAGAAATAAAGAAAATAAAGTCTGTCGTTTAAAGATATTCATAATGCCTTTAAATAGGCTAGAAAACTAACTTATAATAAGTTATCGAATCAAGATCTTAAAACATAAAGGAGAAAATAACACAAAATCCAAAATAACACAAGAAATCAATAAACACAAACAAAGACTAGCCAAATGTGTTCTTTTGAGCCCAATGCCAAGGAATTTGTGTGGTGGATGAACCAATAAAGTGTTTCCTTATGAAACAAATCCTCGAGAATCTCCTATAAAAAATTGAACTCATTCAAACAATTTAATAAAAATTTATGGTATTTTTAGCCACTATGCTGGTCTAGCTTGATCAAACCATATGTTTGACATAACTCTATTCTACTAGTACATAAAAACATTTTTCATGTCATTTATATAATCTATTTAGGGTAAATTTCTATTTAGTTGTGACAAATCTTTAGATAATTGCTTCAGTGACTTAGTTGCATCATTTAGTTTGTTTTTGTTATTGGCTTCTTTCCTCCCCTTTCGATAAAGAAAATATGACGATAGTTAGAGTTTTATTTATTTTTATTATATGTGACTAATTTGAATTATTAGCATGTATAGTAGTTTTCATTTAAAATCTTAATTCACTGTTAAAATTCTCTAAAAAGGCATATCATTAACACATTTATTATTGTAAAACCCTTAACATTATATATTTGAATTTTAGATAGAATCAAATATTTATAGTGTTTTTTAACAAGGCTATTTAATCTTTATAGAGTCTCTCCGTAAATTTTTCTCTCTGGATATAATATAAAAACATAAGTAGATATGAAATATGTCCAATCAATTTTTTTCCTCTCTTGAAAGATTACTTTATTCTGTAATATATAATTATCTCTTTCTTTCATTTATTTATTAATGAAATAAAATGTTTTGCAGCAACACGTTAGTTTCATTTCCTTCTAATAAAAATGATGATTTACAAAAAAAAAAAACACACATAAGCGGGTTTCACTATTATTCGGTGGCATTTTGTTTTCAATGTTTATGATCATCATAGCCAATTTTTCTAGTTCTAGAATCCTGGCTCACACTATATGGTGTACATAAATTATAGGTATGGATGACAATACTATGGTTGATTGACTCGTTTTGCTTTCAATCTCAACCATATTTGATGGTATGGTATCTCTTCCCCTCTCTCGGTCACACGCGCGCGCGCGCGCACACACACACACATATATATAATACGTTAAGGATTTATTGGTATAGAATATCGATATGAGCATAACCACATAGTTATGGGGTGTCTAAAAGTGAGTTAATGTGCCTATATTGACAAGGTTAAGAAAAAAATAGTTGACAAAAAGAGGTTTTTAAATGTGCTAGGAAAAAGATCACCATCAGAAAATTGTTTATAACCAATAAAATTACAAATGAAAAAAATTTGCATTGGTAATTGCTGATGATTATAGTGACAAAATTTTTTAGCTGAAAATTATCGATTATAATAACAACAGAATCTTATCAGTGTATACCAATAGAATAACAACATGATAAAATAATTAAAAAATATAAAATATTTTATATCAGTGTATTCATTGCCAAAATTACACGTCATCAATAACCAATGGAATTACCAACAATATATTCCATCAGTAAATGTAAAAGTATTTTAACTGGTCAGATCCTTTTTATCCCCTCTTTCTTCTTCCTCTCTTTCTTTCTCTGCAAAACAACAAGCCTTTCTCTTATTTTGGCACAAATACAAGTCCAATCATTACAAATTTTGTCAACATCAATGTCTTCATATAATTTTCTCTAAATATGCCCTACACCAAGTAAAAAAACCTACTTATTTATGTTTTAAGTATTTGTAGTGTAGTTTACTTGTATATTGTAGTATTTTGAAACCTTTTCATAAAAAAATTAAAGTTTGATTTCTTTTTTAGATTTGTTTGTGATTTGGGCAAATTTAAAGCTTGTTTGTAATTTGATGTAATAAATTTGATTTTAAAAATTAGGTATGTTAAATTGAAAAAAATTATAGGTTATTTAAGGGTCAACAATTATATTTTATTGATTTTATTGTTAAGTTGAAAGTCTTAGAGAACTTGATTTTTTTTTATGTGGAATTGATAACAATTAAATGATATTAATTTAGATTGAATAAGTTTGAATTGAACAAATGATAAATTATTAGTTGGGTTATCGATTAGTTGCCATAATTGGATTTAAATAGTCGATATTTTTAAGCATCATTACATTTTTTTGTATAAATAATAATTGGTTATTAGATTATAAATGAATTTTTAATTATCAAAGTTAAATTTTGAACTAATTGTTAAATGTTGTCATCATTAATCTATATAGGTTTCCTATGTAATGAGTGATTATTTATGCATGTATCTAGATTCACCTCAAGAGTTGTATAAGGAAGGTAGAGGGTTTAAAGGTTTTTATTAATTTTGCACTTTCAAATGTAAAGAATAATAGTGGAGGTAGAATTAGATGTTTGTGTGAATAGTAGAAAAAAAGTTCCCTCAACCATATGTTGTGATAATGCATCTCATAAAAAAATAGTTTTTTGAGAAATACTTATGTTGGCGTACATATAGAGAACCATATGTTCCTTATAAGACCATATTAGAAAGGATTGTTGGCTCAAACATCTACTTCTAGTAATATATATGAAGTTATCAATGATTATCATAATCGTTATAAGAGTATAGTGATGGATGCAAGGAAAAAATCATGGTGATTCAGGTGAAGGTTGATGTGTAGATGAAGAATCAAATGTAGATGCAACAAGATTTTTTTAATCTTTTAAGAGATTTTGATGAACTATTATGGGGATGAGTGTACGAGTATTTAGACTATAGTCAAATTGTGATATGAGTGAAACTGCTTATGATAGTATAATTGAATGGGCAAAAAGTATTTTACTTTAAAGGAATAGGTCGAAAGAAAATTTTTATATTGTAAAATCCTTGATGAAACCCCTTGGCCTAAGGTACCAAAAAAATTATAAAGTGCCTAAAGTTTTATATGTTGTAGTATAATAAAGATGTAAATTTAACCGATTGGCATGATTGATGTAAAACTAATATAGGTAGGGGAATGACACTTATGACATATAAAAAAACTGAGATATTTTTTAATCGCTCATAGGCTGCGAAGGTTATTTAAGTCTTCAAAGATAGTTGAGCACATAACATGTCATCATTTTTATGATGCGGATGATAGAGTAATGGTACATATTTTGATGGTAAAGCTTAGAAACAATTTAATAGGGTGCATCTTTAGTTTTCAATGGAACCACGTTGTGCATCATAGTTTGTGTACATATGAGTTCAATCCATTTAGGTCCTTTATTACACCCTATTGTTATTAGTCAATCACATTAACAATTTACAACTTGCCCCTGAGGATGTGTATGAGCTTAGAATTCATGTTTTTATATATAATAATACCTAATCCTTACAATTTAGATAGGAATATAGATTTTTATCTTTAACAATTAATTGATGAGTTGAAGTAGTTATAGTCATCCAGGGCTTTTTTGATGTATGATGTCTTATAGAAACATAATTTTTAAATGAAGACAACTTTGATGTTGACTATAAATGATTTATGGCATATGGGATGGTTTTGGGATGAAGCTCATATGTAAAATTATTTTGTCAATTTTTAATGAAAAGCAATAAGGCCTTCAACTTAACGAATGGTGATAAAGTTTTTTTTTTTTTCATCGAAGGTTCTTGCCAAGTCATCATAGATTAAAAAAAATAGAAATAACATCTTGAAAGGTAAATCTAAAAGGGGTGTTGCACTGCTGATACTATCAGGTGAAAAATTATATGATGTAGTATCACAATATGATAACATTGTATTTGGTTTTTAATCCAACAAGTAGAAGTTTCCTAGTTTTGGTGTTACCCAAAATTAGATAAAATGAACTATTTTTTAGAAGTTGCCTTATTGGAAGATTAATGTCCTTCTCTATAATTTAGATGTCATGCCTATTAAGAAAAATATTTTTAACATAGTTATGAATGTCAAAGAGAAAACAAAGGATAACTTAAAAACTAGAATGAATATAACTTTGTTTTGTGACCTTCGAAATATAGAGTTGTTTAATGATGGAGTATGTATTGCAAAGACCAAGCCACATGTGCCTTAGGGAAAAAAAATCATAATTAGCTTACCAAAAAAAAATCATAATTTCGTATCTATAAATAGTTTAGGAGTGTGATTTCCTAATGGATATATTTCGAACATAGTTAGATTAGTGAATTCAAAGGAGTACAAATTGTATGGAATAAAGAGTCATGATTACCATGTATTTATACAAATACTCATTTCAATTATATATAGGGATTTATTACCTAAAGGGATAAGAGATGCACTCATAACAATTTTTTGTTTGAAAGATGTTTGTTGGAACAAGTTGCGGTCATAACAAATATAACAACTTGAAAAGAACATCATTAAAATAATACATAAACTTGAGATGATATTCCTTCCCTCTTTCTTCGATTCAATGAAGAATTTGCCTATACACTTAATGTATGAAGCAAAAATTGGAGCGTTTATGCCGTACAAATAGATGTATCCTTTTGAGATATTAGAAATACCATTCATTCTTAGTATGTAATGTGATTTTTAAAACTCATTTATATTCATTTAATTAATATATAGTTATGTTTACCTATATGTAGATACTTGTTCAACCTCAAGAAAAAAGTTAAAAACAAAGCACATGTTAACATGTCTATATATGAAGCTTATATTGCTGAAGAGATTTCAACATTTATCATATATTTGTTTGCACCTCATATGTGAACAAGAATCAATTGCATTTTAAGACATGATGATGGTGGTGAAATGTCTTATTATGGAAATTTGTTAATGTTTTCTCATGTTAAACGACTATTGTTGAAAAATACAGTTTTAAAAAGATTTTTTACAGACTTTAAATTTAGACAAACACATAATTATATGTTATTTAACCATAAAGAATTGATGCCTTTTGTTTAGTAAATCAATTTTACAATCTTAAATCATTTTTCTCTTGTATTCTCATTTATACTAAATTCACTTAAGTTTATTATAGGCAATATCATCAATTCTTGCTATATAAAAATCCAAAGCTCACTGAATACAAGATTAACAATTCCTCACAAGGTTTAAAACATAAGGAAGTTTGTAAATATTTGTAGTTGTAATAAGAATACATTTATTTAAATCCTTTTTTTTTCACTGTTAATGATTGTTATCTTTAACTAAGTGTATAACATAGGAGGCAATAATAAAAGTTTAAATTACTTTATTTGGGTTCAAAATGAAAGATTTAGAGTTTAATGGGTATTTTATCAATAAATATATCTTCTATATTGAAGACTATAGTGAGGTAGAAATACCTATAATAATAGTTTTGTGTTGAGGGACACCCTTTGAAAGAATTTAATTAATGATGTTTTTGTATTTGCCAAACAATATCAATAAGTATATTACACATGCACTTCTTTTTTTAAAAAAGATCATCTGAGAGGTTATTTTTTATCTATTGTTAAAATCAAACTTAAGAGTAGTGTACAAGTTGTGAACGATGGTATGGATGAAGTAACTGAGGGAGAACATATATTTCAAATAGATGAGTTAGTTAATCCATATTGAGTTGCGCTATCTACAAAGATAGAAGAGAATACTTATGTTCTTGTTGATGTTGTTGAGTTAAATGAAGTATTAAGTACTGGTGGACATACCAATGTTGATAAAGATGAAAGGATCAAACAATTTTAGTTTAACGAATGAGATGAAGATAGACATAAAGATGATGAAAATGAAGATGATGATGATTCAAATTAAACATTGTTCTACAATTAAGATATATTTATTATTGTTCAATAATGCATTGTGTTTTGTATATTTATCAAGTCTTTATTATAAAAAAATAAGGTTTTAAATGAGTTGTTAATTTTTAAGTTATGAATGTAGGTGTTGTTGTTTAATTTGGTTGTATAAGGAACATATAAAATGAAAAACAATTATTACTTCTCTGATGGGTTTACCGATGGACCAATAAATTACAATTTATTGCATACATATGTCGATGATGTCGTCGGTGTGGGTAGTAACACCAATGGATTCATTCATGGACGTAAATCCATTAGAGAGTTCTAGAGAGTTTGGAAATAAATTAAGGTATTGAAAAACATTGATGGGTCACCAATAGACTTAAATCCATTGGAGATTTCAAAAAAGCTTGGGTAAAAAATAAAGGTATTGAGAAATGCTAATAGATTCATCGATGGGCTTACTTTGTTAAAGAGTTCTGGGGAGCTTAGATAGAAAATTAGGGTGTTGATAAATGCCAATGGATTCACCGACAAATATAAATCCATCAGAGATTTCCAAGGACCTTGGGTAAAAAATAAAGATGTTAAGAAATGCCAATGGATTCACTGATTGGCATAACTCTGTTAGTGACTTCCAAAGAGCTTGGTTAGAAAATAGAAGTATTAAGAAATGCCAATGGATTCATTGATAAACTGAAATCCTTTGGAGAGTTCTAGAAAGCTTAGGTAAAAAATAAGGGTGTTGAGAAACATTGATGGTTTCATCAATGGACTTCGTTGGTGAGTTCTAAAGAGTTTGGGGAGATTTTAGCATAATTTATTGATTATTGAATTTAAGGGTCTTACTTGAGATTTCTGAAAATGATAAATCACTAATCGATTAATAGATAATTTACCAAATGGTTATAAAAAAATAATCAGTAAAACCATCGCTTACTATAATGACATGGACACAAACAAACATATATTACGTTAATGAATTTAAACCAGATATATTGACGCAATCCCTAGCTTTCTCTCCCATTTCGCTCATTCTCTTCTTTTTCTCTTATTCTATTCTCTCTCTCTCAACCATTGAACTCATTGACGATCTCTATATCCTTCATTGGGTGTCAATGCTCTCTCTCTGCTTTTTCATGTTGGTGCTTTCTCTTTCTACAAACTCTTGTCCAAGGTATGTCTTTTTTTTTCAAGGAATATAGATTTTTATTCTTTTATTTAGGATTATTGTTTTCGGTTTTGTGTTATTGAATTGCTTGGTTATGAAATTGGATTGTAAAATCACGGTGCTAAATTCAATGAATGGTTATGGTAGTTTTGCGTGATTTTGGTTAGAGATAAAGGTTGTTAGACGAGAAAGGAGGTAATGGTAGTCTTAATACTAGTATGGGCTCCTAGTTGTTTTGGTGAAGGTTATTGAATCAAGGTTGGAGGAATTTTTATTATATAGTTATTTCCTTCCTTAAGGTTTGTAATTTTTTTAAGCCAAAATTTTCTTTCTAATTAGTAAGTGAATTCAATGTGAAAGGAAGCATAGGGATAAAATTAGATTGTTGCTCATGGTTTCAAATTGTGGGTTTTACTAGATATGTCATGCGTTTTCTCAATTAGATTGGAATCTCATTTGGTAGGTTTTATTTTTTTGTAATATAAAATAACATATTAAACTATAAAATAGAAAACTTTAACATAGAAACAAACATAAATTTGTGATTTTTAAGGAAGTAGTAGTTTGAGTTCTAACTTATAATCTAGCAAGATTATTAACTATATGTGATTTTTATGCTGCAATGAACTTGTCGTGTGTTGTTCTATCATATAGCCCAATATGTTCTTTGTGGATTGTGTATTTGAACTTTAAA
>JAAWWB010000053.1:0-50001 GCA_018804465.1 Populus tomentosa
GCAGTGCAGGAATTTCGGGTTTGATTCAATCCTTGTTTTTCAACTTGCTTTTTGGGCTTTGAAATAGAAAAACTGAGTTATATGTTGGCATGAGTTGTCCTCTGTGAGATTAAATGAGGTAGATCAACAATATATTCATTAGCGAATTAAGCCTATAAATGTGTAGCCATAATTGGAAATTTATGTTATTTACATTATGGTAACAGTCTGTTATATATATTCCCTTATTCATGTAAATAAAGTATTGAAATAGAGAAAGATTTATCTCTATTTTTTCATCCATTCTGTCATGGTATCAGAGCGTACCGATATTTGGAGCTCACGTACTTAACCACTACTGGGGTGATGTTGTTGCCACAACTGTCCATCTCATTAATTGCATGCCTTCAAAAGTTCTTGAGTTTAAGACTTCGCTATAGGTCTTGTCAACCTATGTGTCATTACCCATAATATTGAACTTAATCCTTGTGCCATTCGTTGTCTTTTTTTGGGATATGCTACACACCAAAAAGGGTACTGATGCTACGACCCAATTACTAGGCACATATATGTGATTATGAATGTCTTGTTCCTTGAATCTGACACTTTCTACTCTCCTGCTGCATCTAATTCTTCTCTTCAGGGGGAGACAAAAGTAGAAGAAATGAATTGGTTAACATTTGATTGGTTCAAAAACATTGATATGACACCATATACAACTTAACCTATTATCAATCAAGAATCTAATCTAGAGTTGGCATCACCGAAAACTTAACCTATTATCAATCAGGAATCTAATCAAGAGTTGACATCTCCGAAAACTGAAGTAACATCTCTAGAAGTAGTAATAGTACCCCCCACTCTTTAGTATTCAATGACCCATCTCCTAATAAATTTCATTGAGGTAAGCTCTCTTATCCCACCTCACATTCCTGATGATGTGGATACCCTTGTTGGCTGTGAGCTACCTTTCAGGCAAAATCGAGGAAAACCTCCAAACAAATATTCTCCAGAACTAGAGGATCAAAGATCAAGATATCCAATTGCCAATTATTTTTCGACAAAGAAACTGTCTGAACATCTCAAGAACTTTGTGAATGAACTCTGCTCACATCATATTCCCATAAGTATTGACGAAGCTTTGGATGAGTCTAGGTGGGTCCAAGCTATGAAGGAGGAAATGGAAGCGTTACTAAAAAATAAAACGTGGACTCTTATTTCTCTACTAGAAGGTCAAAAAACAGTGGGATGTAAGTGGGTATTCTCCATCAAGTACAAAGTTGATGGGTCAGTTGAAAGGTACAAAGCAAAGCTAGTGGCAAAGAGTCATACGCAAACCTATGGCATAGATTATCAAGAAACATTCTCACCTGTTGCAAAATTAAGTACTGTTAGAGTTCTACTATCTCTTGCAGCATATCTTGATTGACCATTACACGTTTTTACATGGAGATCTTGAAGAAGAAATTTACATGGATGTCCCTCCAGGATATATGGCAAACTCTGAAGCTAAGATCATGTGCAAACTACAAAGAACTTTATACGGCCTAAAGCAGTCTCCTAAAGCATGGTTTGGGCACTTGAACTCAGCAATGAGGAAATATGGCTTCCAACAAAGCAACTCGGATCATACTTTATTTTTAAAACATCACCGGGGTAAGGTAATAGCTTTGATAGTGTATGTAGATGATATGATCATTACAGGAGATGACTCAGAGGAAATAACAAGACTTTAAGAGCAAATGGCCATAGAATTTGAGATGAAAAATCTATAAGGACTCAAATACTTTCTAGGAATTGAAGTTGCTAGGTCAAAACACGGCATATTCCTTTCCCAATGAAAATATATCCTGGATTTATTATCAGATGTAGGATTACTGGATTGTAAGCCTGCAGATACACTGATAATTCAAAATCACAGACTAGGAGAATACCCAGACCAAGTGCCAATAGATAAAGGAAGGTATTAGAGAATAGTAGGAAAATTGATTTATCTCTCTCATACACGGCCGGACATCGCTTATGCAGTAAGTGTGGTAAGCCAATTCATGCACTATCCGAGTGAAGATCATATGAATGCAGTAATTTGGATTCTCAGATACCTAAAGTTCTCTCCTGGTAAAGGACTTATGTTTACAAGAAACAATCACTTACGAGTGGAAGGCTACACAAATGTTGACTGAGCATGAAATATTTATGATACAAAATCAACTTCAGGTTATTTCACATTGGTTGGAGGAAACCTAGTTACTTGGAGAAGTAAAAAGCAAAATGTGGTAGCATTATCAAGTGCTGAAGCTGAGTTTCGTAGGATAGCTAAAGGTCTTTGTGAACTTCTCTGGCTCCGAAGGCTGTTAACTGAAATTGGCTTTACTCCTAAAGGAGAAATGAATCTATTTTGTGATAACAAAGCTGCAATTGATATCTCTCACAATCCAGTCCATCATGATTGGACCAAATATGTGGAAGTAGACCGACAGTTCACCAAACAGAATCTTGAGGCCAGGATAATTTGATTTCTATTTGTTAAATCCAAAGACCAGTTGGAAGACATACTTACAAAAGCTGTATGTAGCAGAAGCTTCTACAACTCACTTGGCAAGTTGGGCATCCAAGATATATATGCACCAACTTGAGAGGGAGTGTTGGCATGAGTTGTCCTCTGTGAGATTAAAGGAGGAAGATCAACAATATATTCATTAGCGAATTACGCCCATAAATGTATATTCATAATTGGAAATTTACATTATTTACGTTATGGTAACAATCTGTTATATAAATAAAGTATTGAAATAAAGAAAGATTTCTCTCTATTTTTTCATCCATTTTGTCATTATATGCCCTTCATATGTTTTGTAGACCTTCATCTCAGCTATTTGAAAATGGTGACGAACATTTGAAACTGAGTTATATAGCTTCCTTTGCAGCACATAATAAATCACTGTTTAGTTTTACTGTCGGGCTCTGCTTGCTTAGTAACTTAGTATCTGAAAACGTATTAATTTCCCACGAGGTCAATAGTTCAAAAAGGGATCCAAAATTCTAATTATCTTCTGCGACATGTCTAAAATATTTCAAAATCAAGCATGAATAGTGGAAAATGTACATGCTAAAAATTTCCTTATCAAGCTTATTTGGAAGTGTGGTTGCGGTTGTTTTCCAAATAACTTTTCGTGCTAAAATACATGCCAATGATGTTTTTTTTATTATTTTTTTAAAATTATTTTTGACATTAGTACATTAAAATGATTTGAAAACACTTAAAACATATTAATTTAAAGTTAATAAAAAAACAAAAAATTTAAGATTTTTTCAAAAGTACCTTTGAAACGTAAAAACAAATAGACCCATAGTCTCAATTAAAATGAGTCCCTCTCATTTTATAATACATTTTTCTTTTAATTCGATCATAAAAAAATTGTCAAATCATCAATTAAAATTAAATATTTTATTAAATGACTGGCACTTCTATGTTGAATAGATATATTTAATTTTTTTTAAATAACATAATTAGTAGCCTCCTTATTTTTTTTTTATTAGAGAATAAAAGAAGCAAAATTATATTTTCTAAAGAGAATAGAAATAGAAAAATGAAAAGAAAACAATTCTAGTAATTTGATTGTAGTGACCAAATTGGAAACTAAGTGAAGTTACGTAATGTTTTTTTTTAAGTGGTTTTTAATTAGAAATATATTAAAATAATATATATTTTAAATTTTATTAATATTATATAAAAATAATTAAAAAATACTTTTAAAATATTAGTTTAATAATTTCTCCATGAAAAATAATTTTAAAAGTAAATAAAATGCCAAACCTTAAATGCAGTATAGAAAACAAACTAGCCATTTAATCCATGTTTCACTGCGAGTTATAATTTTGTTTTAAAAAAAATACTGGATATGCAAGTTATTTCAATATGTTTTTTTATATAAAAATATTCAAAGTGTAAATTAAAAAATCTATACAAGTAAAATCAAAATATTTCATAACATAAAAGTGAGACTTGTATCCGATTATATTTACCAACTTTATTTATTTAAATAAATAAAAGATAAATCTACTTCCTAAAAATCTAATGACTTAAACAATAAACACATAATGAAATTGACTAAATAAATCCATGCCTTAGAAATATAATGCAAGGCTGAATGCATAATATATAAAAATAAATATTTAAAAGCAATATAATTTAAAAACAAATATTATTTATTTTAAAAAGTAAACATCATTTGTATAAAACACAAATTAGAATAATATCTTGAAAAATAAAATAGAAAAAAAAAAAAAACTTATATTAAAAAAAAGCCATGCAAAAATCGTGACCTAAGTCATGGAATCGGGATAAACTAATAAATTTTTTTTGAAGATAATTACAAAACCAATATTAAAAAAAAAAATTCAAAACAATAAGATAATACAAAGTCGAATTCCCAACAAATTAAATGATGAAAGATAAAACCAAGAAAAAAAATTACACAAAAGAATTGAAAAAAATGAGGGTGAGAAACACATTAATTAGAGGGACAAAAATTTCTAATTAGAGGGTTTAATTGAATTGAAAAATAGCTTTAATATAAGAAAATTTGATTTAAGGATGAAATTGATTGAAAAAATTCAACTAAAGTGCCAAGGAAAAAATTAGAAATTTTAAAAAATAAGGACCAAAATAAAAAAGCCAAACATATAAGAAATTACAATTGAAGGACTAAATTGAAAATAATAAAAACTTCTATAAATGGAAAAGAAACGAAATAAGAAATTAATTGAATAAGGACTGAAATTGAAAAGTAAGAAACAAAGAGGATAATGGTGTACATTACTTGCCAGGAGATAAAAAGAAAGAAAAAAAAAATCAAACGACCACTAGCGATAATCCGACAACTGTAAGTTGTCACATGCCACTCTAAATGAAAAAGGACACAACAACATATTTATTAAAACAATGGAAGGCCAGCTACGTCTATCGAATTACGTCACACACACCGCCTAAATGACGTGAACGCCATCCACACACTGAGGCGTGCTGAGCATACCCCAACATCTTTATGTATTAAAAAATTCAAAAAAATATAAGAAATACAAAATGCCTCCACAACCTCAACAATTACACAAAATACCCATATAAAAATACAAAAAATACCTCCAAATACTAAGCTTATGTTTTGTCATTTCTAAAGTTAAAGAAGTAATTACACTTGATATATTAAAATTTAAAAATTTAAAAACACCTTCATCCAACAACACATTAATGTTTTCACTAGAAGGAAAATTTGTATTTTTACTGTTAAAAAGTTTATATAAAATCAAGGATATCCTTTGTCAACCGGTCAATATTTTGTTGACTTTGAAAATAAAAAAAATACTTTTAATGTATACAAAAAAGCATTAACACTCCCACAAGATATGCTTAATGTTTTGGACCAAAAACTACAAATGTAATTTTATTATAGCCCCAAAGACCTTTTACCGTAGATTCAGCTAGAGTAAAACACGCACACCAATTATTATTTTAGGTAACACTTAACATGGTTGGAGGAGACATTACCAAGAAAGGACAGAAACAAAAGATAAAAATGATTTGATTTAATTATATAATTAATTATTTCTCCACAAACAGTGCACTAAACCACACCACAGGAAGGTAGTCATTTATTTATTAATTTGTCGTTTGATAACCACTTATTCAAATTTAAATAATAATAATAATAATAATAATAATAATAATAAATAGAGTCAATACATCACCAGCATTGAAAGCAAAAGAGCAACAGAAAGAAAGAAGTAAACCGAACCACCGCAATCACAACGAACCATTGGCTAGCTTTGGTGGTTGAGAAAAAGAAAGGAAGCGAGAGAGAGAGAGAGACTTCTCCTCTGTCTCTCTAAATTATATCATATTTTACTATTTCTTGAAGCAAAGTCTTTGCTTACAAAATACAGATCTCTCTTTCTGTTGCTGTTATGTTCGGCTTATAATTTCTTGTAAGTGGTGCTAATTCTTATCATGCCTTTAGATCTTCCTTTCTCCTTCTGACCTTCACCAACTGCCCTCTCTCTGGTACTCGTCTCTCTCTTTCTCTCTGCTAGTTTTTGAATTGAATAATTCTCGAAGATCCTGTTTAATTGATCCTGTTGTTTGCCGATTTAGGATCGATCGGAAATGGTGGTATCCGGCCCTATCACGCCTGGACAGGTTCCATTTTCTTAAGCATTTTCTCTTCTTTTTATCTTTTTATATTATGAATTTTATGTATTACAGACGCAATCTCATTGATTTATTGCTCAACTTGTGTGTAACGGAGAGAGGCTTTGCTCGGTTGTTGTTATGAAATGTACCAGGTTTCGTTTTTGCTTGGATTTATCCCAGTTTTTGTTGCATGGATATATTCAGAGTTCCTAGAGTATAAGAAAACTTCATCCCCTCACAAAGTGTGAGTTTCCTCTTACTTCATATCACATTTTAATTTCTTGTCTATTCTGCGCTACCAATGGTGAACTTTAGATTTGGTTTTATATATCTATGAACTGACACTGATCTTGGGGGAAATGCTAATGAACATAAGTCTTTCTTTGTTGAGGCAAGATTACGGAGATTCCAAATGCTTGCTTGGTCCGTCTTTATATTGAAGAGAGTTTTAAATTGCATAAGCCCTCCTGTTTATAGCCTATGCAAGATACTTGTTTCGTGTGGATTAGCTGGTTAGATAAATAATTAACTAGTTAAGATTGGAGTGATGGCCCTTATTTTATGATAGTGTGTGTAACTGATGATTAACTGGAGTAGACCGTTTAGTGTCAATTTAGTTGCCATTATTTGAAGTTTGCTGATGCTGTATAACCCATGCTACTTTCATGCGTTCAAAAGAATCTAAGCTAGTGATGTGTAATTAGATGTTGATTGAATAACTTTTCTTCTACTTGTGGCACACATGTGCTGATATCTTATTTACAGATTAATTACGTTGGAAAATATATGTTCCAAAACTTTCTGATGCTGACCATGTGACTTATCTGGATTACAGTCATTCAGATAATAATCTGCTTGACTTGGAGAAGGAGACAATCAAGGAAGATGATCGGGCTGTTTTGCTGGAGGGAGGCCTCCCTAGATCGGCATCTGCCAAATTTCATAGTTCTGCCATCAAAATGAACTTAATTAGGTTGCTTGCCACTTTATATGCAGTATTATCATGGAGTTTCTTATATACGAATCGCATAAAAGTTTTTTTCTTAACTTCTGTACCTAACTGTCATCCAGGTTTATGACTTTGGATGACTCTTTCTTGCTAGAAAACCGAGCAACTTTGAGAGCAATGTAAGTCATAAACTTTTTAGATAATGAATACATGCTTCTGTTGGTTTTCCTTGCTTTCTCTAGTTTTACTGTACAAATTCTTGCAGGTCTGAGTTTGGGGCAGTCTTGTTGTACTTCTATATCTGTGATCGCACAAATATACTGGGAGAATCTACCAAGGTGCTTATTTCATGTCCATTGGTCATGTGTTTATTTGCCATGATTTCATCATTGACAGCTTTGCTTGCAACGAAATAATCTGCTCATGTATATTAATGCTAATCCCGTCTTATTTTACTTTTGGTTTTGATGTTCTCTGGACAGAGCTACAATCGTGACCTTTTTGTTTTCCTATATATTCTTCTCATCATAGTCTCCTCAATGACTTCATTGAGGAAACATACTGACAAGTCAGCTTTCACTGGAAAATCCATGCTTTACCTTAACCGGCATCAGACTGAGGAGTGGAAAGGATGGATGCAGGTAATATCTTCTTGATTAAGCTTTTTACTTGTACAGAAATTTATGACTGCAAAATTCGTAAAAGTTCTAAAACTTGTATTGAGCTATGCTTGGTTGACTGCAGAGAACAAAATGTACACCTGCACGTTTCCTCTGTTGTACTTATAGATTGGAATTCTTTTTTGTAACACCAAATTTGCATATGATTATCGTGGCATATTTTTTTAGTCATGCTATGTATTTTCATATGGCCAAAGGTAGTGTGATTATTCTCACTTCTTTATTAATGTTATTTTGATATCAGACTGACTAGATGAAAATCTGTCTCAAATATTTGATCTTTTATTCTTCTAGTTAGTGTATGCCAATTCTGATAAAAAATTCCCCAAGAAATTGCAAAATTTTGTGTGGAATGCAATATGATTTTTCTTTCAATCATTCAAAGAAATCAGATTGCTATTCATTAAAATCCTTAGTCATATGTGGCAATCTGATGTGTTTGTTGGATATTAGAGATTGTTTACATTGCTAGCTCTGTATATAGAATAATTTGCTGCATTTGTTGTGTATAATAAATAGCTCTGCAAAGTCTAAGGCCACATTAACTCTTTTTTTTTCCTTCCTTCTGAAACAGGTCCTATTTTTGATGTACCATTATTTTGCCGCAACAGAGATATACAATGCAATACGTATCTTTATTGCTGCATATGTTTGGATGACTGGATTTGGCAACTTTTCTTATTATTACATTAGAAAGGATTTTAGCGTAGCTCGCTTTTCTCAGGTCATATCACTGATTCTCTACACCTTATATTATTTCACAATAGCATGTTATATGCCATGTTTCTTTTCTTTCTTTCTTTGCTTTTGGTATACATTTCTTATAAAAATGATTTTAAATGCATGTTACTTGGTGCAGATGATGTGGCGGCTCAATTTCTTTGTGGCATTTTGCTGTATTATCCTTAACAATGACTACATGCTGTATTATATTTGCCCAATGCACACTCTATTCACTTTAATGGTCTATGGAGCCCTCGGTATTTTTAACAAGTATAACGAGAATAGCTCAGTGATGGCTGTGAAGATTCTTTCATGCTTTCTTGTGGTTATCTTGATTTGGGAAATCCCTGGAGTTTTTGACTTTCTCTGGAGTCCATTAACTTTCCTATTGGGTTAGTATCTTACATATTTATCTTGTTTTGATTCGTAATCATTTGCTTGGTGAACTTCAACTCTGTGTGCACTTTAATGAGATGAGACTCGGAGTTAAAAATGTCGCTGATTTTTTCATTTTTTTTTTTTATCTTCTGTTTGTTGTTTTTCTATTGTAATAATTTTAATGGCCTTAATTAGTCTCCATTGTTGTTCTGCATGTATATCTCTCTTGTTACTTAATTTTATGCTTTATTTTTTGTTGTCAAGAAAGAAATTTTTTTTTCTAGAATTATTTACAATGGAAATTTGATTAATTTAGCTTGATTAAGTGTCAAGATTCAAGTTCAGTTGCAATATCGTGATTGCTTTCCTGCTTCTGCATGTGCTTAATAGTTATATCTTTATGGCAGGCTATTCTGATCCTGCAAAGCCAGACCTTCCTAGGCTGCATGAGTGGCACTTCAGATCTGGACTTGATCGCTATATATGGATCATTGGGATGATATATGCATATTTTCACCCCAATGTAATTACTTGAACTGTGGTCACATTAAGTATTTCTTCTTGCTACCCAAACAACTAAAATCTCAAAATGTCTTGAGATTTCAGATTGAGAAGTGGATGGAGAAATTGGAGGAATCTGAAACCAAGAAGAAACTGTCAATCAAAACAGGCATAGTAGCTGTTTCAGTATCTGTGAGTTGCATGACTCTCTCTACACATTATTACCGTTAGATTTTCTATAATCTATTTTTCATCCTTTGGTGATGGTTTGATCTCTTTCTTTTTCCTTCCAAGGTTGGTTATTTGTGGTATGAATATATATACAAGCTGGACAAAGTTTCTTACAACAAGTACCACCCCTACACATCTTGGATTCCCATAACGTATGTATCAAGGATACATTTATATATTGGTGTTTGTGCGCACTTTCCTTTTTCCCTTTTTAAGAAACTTATTACAGATGAAGGACACTTATGGACATCTATGAATGGTGTGCAGAATGTGTCCTTAATATTGTCTAATTTACTCTTCCAGCATCTTATTATAATATCTACATTGTGCGATCCAGTGTTTACATTTGCTTGCGGAATTGCACTCAGCAGCTCCGGAATGTCTCTTCGACTCTCTTTGCGTATGTTATCTTCCCTGTATATATGTTTTTATTGGCAGTGACTTCTCATGGTTTGCCTTTTTTGTTTGAATAACCATGCTAATTTTGCACTAACCTTAATTTGTTTACTTTAAATCCACAGTTGGCTTGGCAAGATAACTTTGGAGACCTATATTTCACAGTTCCACATCTGGCTGAGGTTTGAGGATTAACTATTTGGTTTCTTTCATTTTTACTTTTCTATTTCTATGTTTTTCTCCATTTTCATTCTACCAGCCTGGATAATTTACTGAATTTGAATCATAGATAGAATCGTTAAAATAGTTTTTATGGGCACCCTCACAAAGCTCAAGACACCACTAAACCAGCAATTGCGCTGTGAAATGCAACAAAGAAATCCAACCATGATATCATTATAGGACTTTAACATTGATCCAATTTGGATGTTACCTTTTTTATAAAGCAATTCTAACTAGGTTGTATGTTTAAACATTGCATGTTATTTAATAATCAAATGCTCATCTTTCCACATACCTTTTTGAGTGATGGACTATGGGCTTCTTTAAGAATCGTGTGATCAATTGCAAGTTTCTTTGGCAACATGTTGATAGTTTTGAAGATGACATGCAATAAGTGGCTTGTGTGAGAAAAGGGTGTAAAGTAGTAGTGTCAAGAAAATGTCATATTTGGTACTGTATAATTAAATATCTAAATAATTAAAACAAAACAGAGTACATTTTAATAAATACATTTCTGACTAGTTTCACAGTAAGTGGCCAGACAAATTTGTGAATATGTTTTTGCATTCAAGAACTTGGGGCTAATGGAATAGCAATTTAAAATATTAGAAATATCCTTGCAAGAATTACAATTGGGGTTCTGCTTCTGGTCTGTCCTACAGGCGTTTCTTGTATGGGTTTTTATTGGAAAAGTAATTTTATTAAAAGAAGGGAGCACAAGTTTGTAAATTCAGTACAGAAGATCAACCCTTGTAAACTGAAAATGAAAATAATCAATAAGATAGGGAAGGGAAGGGGATCATTCTTGAGTGCCTAATCATTCTTGTAGATTGTGGCTTCAAGGTAGCAGCTTCTATTTTTTTCTTCTTTTCTTCTATTCTGTTGATATGTCTATCATCTTTTTTAGCTTGTTCTCCACACAGGTTCTCTTTTTAAATCATATTGATCTAATGTTTAAAGAAACCTCATGCACGCTTCAATGGGTAAAGGTTGTGAAGAATTATAAAGTTTAAAAATTCATGAATATGCATAATTCACAGAAAAGAAAAACCTTATTTATTAACACAATGGCAAGTCTCTCTATTCATGAGAAAAAACACTCGGAGGGGAAAGAATTCCACGAGTTTACAGATATCTATTTTGATAGAGTGAGGAGAAAGAAATGCATTTCTAACTTCCTGTCTTGCATTTGCAGATCGGACATGCCCAATGGACAGCCCAAGTGGCTCCTTTCTTTTATTCCACAATATCCATTACTGAATTTCATGCTTACAACAGCCATCTATGTCCTAGTAAGTAAACTTGTTCTTGACCACATAATGATATCAGGAATAATGGTAGTAACAAAGACTATATTTATCCTTATGCTGCTATCTTTACTTGCTTCTGCAGGTTTCTCATCGACTTTTTGAATTGACCAATACACTAAAGACAGTTTTCATACCCACAAAAGACAATAAGCGGCTGTTTTACAATTCTGTTGCTGGGGCTGCTATTTCTCTGTGTTTGTACTGTGTTGCTGTCATTCTCCTTCACATCCCTCATTCACCGGTAAGCCCCTCACTTCCGTGTTTGAGAATAATCTGGTAGCTTGTGATGATCTAGAATTATGCAGCCAACCGTACAAGATGCTTGATGGTTGGGGTAGTGAGATGTAATGATCAATAGCTGTCTATCTGCCGATGGAATTTTGTTACGATTTGGTTATTATTCCGAGTCTCGCTTGGATGTTCATTACCTGCATTTGATGTTCAATTGACACAAGTTTGTAATACAGGCCTGAAAAATGAAGACCAAAGAGGAGACTACATAGAAGTTTTCTGTTGGATGTACAGAGAGACAAGTAGAGTGAAATAAGGATACTTGGAAGATGATGCTCAGAGATTCAGCTGAAGACATTCAACAAAGTTGAAGAAAAAACCCTCCATTTCCATCCTGGACTTGGTATTTGGTTTGGGAATGGAGGCATGACAGGAAGAAGATTCTTTTTCTAATTACACAGATCACCATATATTCTTATCTGTTTTTTGATTTTTTATCCAACGATGTAAGTTGTAGTTCCTGTGACGTAGATTCGCTGTTTTGCTACAAACGAATTGAGATTCAATTCTAATGGAAATATTTTTATGTGTCTTGTTACTTGTCTGGTGCAGTTATATTTTCTGGAAAAATAAAATAAAATTAAACAACCTGAAAGCAAGTTACCTCTCTTTTTTCTTTTTTTTTGTTTAATGTTCTTCAATGGTTAAATTGTAATTAATATTAGGATATCGTTTTATTATTCTCTAGGTTAAATTGTAATGTAAAATACCCCTTCAATAAAACAAATACCCTAACTAGGAAAAAAAAAAAAAACAAAATTCCTGATTTTTCACCGTGAACACCTCGTCATCTTTATTCTTCGCTCTAATTAAAAATAAAAATAGGAAACCCAAAAACACTTGGATCGAGCGTGCCATCGTCTTCGATGGTGTTTGCAAAAGACAACGCTTTCTTTGTCTGCTACTTTCGACAACCATATTATTGTTGAAAAGTCGAGAGCTGTTGGCCCATCATTTTTATTGAAAAAAACTTCAGAAAATTCCAATGACCTCTAACCACTCATTTCCAACCTCAAAACTAATTTTTTTCCACTCGAGAAATAAATAAATAGAATGAATTAATGAATGAAAAAACTAAAATATATTTTCAGGCCTCCATATAATTTTTCTTACTATTTCATGGTAGTCATCAACGCCAATAGACTCATCTCTCTAACGAGAACACATCCACACCAAAATTATTAGTTTTTGTGACATGAATGGTATTTGGAGGCACTCTCTCTCTCTCTCTCTCTCTCTCTCTCTCTATCTATCTATCTATCTCCACCCCCTCGTCAATCTTCATGAATTTAAACATCGCGTGAATAAATATGAAGATCAAAATGTATGTGTTCAAAATAATAGAAGCTGAAATATAAAATTGATCAAAATTTATCTTCTAAATGCTTTTTAAAAGAATGGAAATTATAAAATCACCACCAAATAAACATCAAGTCCATAATTAATTAAAGATGGAAAACATATCTAATTTAGAGTGGTATTTTATTGTATTATACTATTTACTATACTCATTTGCAATATAGATTGTATTTAGATATGAGCTCGTGCTATGCCATGAGATAATATTTTTTCTTGTGAAAAAAAAAAACAATGTCTAGACAATATAACTATGTTTTTAATAAATAAGAAAAAAAACTAATGAACAAAAATAGTATGAGTTAATAAAAAAAATAACAACGATAATAAGCTAACAAAATTTTAAAAAAGTATATGATATCCATATAAAAAAACTTAAGAAATATGTAATTGGATAAGAAAAATGATAAATAAACCCAGTATTGAGTCAATTTGAGGTGTAGCATGATAAATATGTAAATTGGGTAATAAGGGCCGAGCCTGTTCATGTTATCACAAAATTTGTGCTCCAAATTATGAGATTGGGTTAACCCGATAGAAAATAAATTTTAAAAAAACACAAAGCTTTTTTATTTAAAAAACTAATATTAAAAGATGAAATTAGAAAGAAAAAAAAAAGGACACTAAGTGACAACAACTTTTCAAACTTGTAACTTGGATTATTAGATTGGAAATACCATACATGAAAAAAAAATGATGAAACTCAATTCTCAGTTAATCTAACACTAACTGATGAATTATCATCATCATCATTATTAATATTATTACTATCATCATCATCATCATCATCATCATCATCATAATAATAATAATAATTATTATTATTATTATTATGACAATCACTATTACTACTATTAATAATAAGTAATATCATTACAATTATTATTATTATTAGTATTAGTATTATAATCACCATTTTTATTATTACTATTATTGTTATTACTGCTACTATTACTACTATTATTGTTATTATCGTTATTATATTTTAACGATGATTATTGTTGTTGTTGTTGTTAATTTTTATTTAAAATAATATTTGAAATCTTGTCATGCTTGATATTAATTTAAAAAAAAAACAAGAAGAAGGAAAGGACAACCTTCTTTGTAAAAAAATAAAATAAAATTAGTCACCTAATAACTTTGTTTAATAGCAGGATAACATACAAGTGTATGTCTCCTAGGCAACTTTTGGACGAGTGACATCCACCCCATGTAATAAAGCAATCCTAAAAGGTGTAACTCAATTGGTCAAGTTCTAGGCTTACTCTTTAGAGGTTACTAGTTCGAGTCCCAGAAACTTTAGGGTCATTGAGGCTTACATGGTCATTAACTTCAAGGCCCGTGTGATTAGTCGAGGTACGCGCAAGCTGGCCCAGACATCCACGTTAATCAAAATAATAATAATAATAATAAAAAAGCAACCCTTCGTTTCGCACAATAATCAATACTAATCTCACACACATGCAAGAATTCCATATGCTTTGCTTCTCTCTAATATGAGTTGTTTAATCAACCAATTTGTTTAAAAACAATTGCATATGCTTTGCTTGTTTGTAATATGTTGTCTCTCACGCACACTATTGAGTTGTTTCATATTTTTTTAAAAAGAAATTTTGTTGTTATTTATTTATTTTTTTGCATTTTTTAATTATATTATTTAAATAATTAATTTAATCAATAACTTGGATTTCAAATTTTTTTCTCTTGCCCATAACAAAATGCCAGCCATAAATTTTGTAATAAACTATACAAAGTGTTAGAAATATTTGAAGGATAAAATAAAAAATGAAACATGGAAAGCATGGTGGATGAAAAATCTCATTTATATAAATATTATTACTCTCCTAAGAGAGGAAGTCTCAATGGACTTGGATTTAGACTTACAATACTCCATACATATAATTATACTAGTCTAGGATAATTCAAAAGATTTAAAAGATAAACACATATTTAATAGTTACATGCATATACCTAGGTGACACTTAGGAGAACTAAAAGACACTTTAAATGAAGACTTCAAAATTAATTCCAACACTTTCTCTTAATTTTGAAAGTCATACAGTTCTTGAAATTTGAATTTTGATGGAAGATACTCTTAAAAAAAATTTCAATATCTTCTTTATTTTTTTTTCATATTACATCTATAATTAATTTTCTAGAATTAACTTCCATCTTCAACTTGGGAAGATCTCTCTTGCATCTTTGTCTCAGTCACTCCTTTCATCATTGCTAGCTAATGACATTCCATGCCATTTCTTCATTTTGTTTTTCCTTAATTATTGTCTTTGTCTGAACATGGCTACTTCTAGCCATATTTCTCCTCTTATGGTTGTTGCCACAATTCTCTAGCCAAACATATCTTTTTAATATTTGGCTCTTTAAGTGACCATTCCATTTCTTTAGGTTGTTGTCTTTTTCTTGTCATGGCTCTTTGGCCATTTCTTATCTGTTGTAGGAAGAGTTCTCTTCTTGTCTTCATGTGTGGTCTCTCTTGTACCACATCTCATCTCTTGTGCAAGAAGTTGTTAGCTTGCACTAAGCCTCTTTCTTAGGCTTTTTTTTTTTTTTTATCTCTTTTTGATGCGATTCAGGTTGTTGCCTTCTTATTGTCATGGCTTTTGGCCATTTCTAATCTCTTGTAGGAAGAGTTTTTCTCTTCTCTTCTTGATGCAAGGTCCCAATTCTCTTATTGGAAGCTATCATCTTGCACCTTTATTTTTCTTTTTTAGACGTCACTTGTTCATCCACTCTATTTTGGAATTTCACACTTTAGTCCCTCTAAAAGCTCACTAGATCGAACTAGCTCTAATACCATGTTAGAAATATATTTGAAGGAGAAATGGAAAGCATGGGAACATGAGAAGCATGGTGGAAGACAAATCTCATTTATATAAGTATTATTACTCTCCTAAGAGAGGAAGTCTCAATGGACTTGTACTTGGACTTGGATTTAGACTTATAATACTCCATACATATAATTATACTAGTCTAGGATAATTCAAAAGACTTAAAAGATAAACACATGCTTAATAGTTACATGCATATACCTAGGAGACACCTAGAAGAACTAAAAGACACTTTGAATGAAGACTTCAAATACCAAATTTGTTGGAAAAACAATATACTAAATAATGGTACTCTCACACCTTTCATTATCAAATCTATACAATAATTATAGACATTATAAAATGTCTTTTACAATCTTTAAAGTACTTAATTAATATTAAAATCTTTAATACTTACTCTAGATTCATAGTATCTCTATATTCATAGTATTTCTAGATTCATAGTATTCTAATGTGGATAGTTATTTATTGTACTACTTCAATACACTTAATCTTGGTAAACAAGTTTAATAACTAACATTCTCCCCTCTTAAACTTGTTCCATCCATCTTCATGATTCCAAGCTTCTTCTGCAAATAACAGAAAACATTAGTCTTTAATGGATTTGTAAAAATGTCAGCAAATTTTTTATGAGTTTTAACATGAACTAACTCCACATCATCTTCTTTTATGTGCTCTCTGATAAAGTGAAATCAAGTATCAATATGTTTTGAATGTTTATGATGAATTGGATTCTTTGCAAGTGTTATATCAGACTTGTTATCAACAAAGATTGGTGTAGCCTTGTTTTGTTTTTTGCTGCAAATCTTCTATTAGTTTTCTTAGCCATATTGCATGACAAACACATGATGCAACATCAATGTATTTTCCTTCACATGTGGATAATGCAACAATAACTTGTTTTTTTAATGTCCATATGAAAGCTGTTTCTCCCATAAAGAATATAAACCCAATTATGCTTTTTCTGTTTTCCAAGTTTCCTGCCCAGACATTATCAATGTAACCTGTAATTTCAAGATTCTATGAGGATGAATAAAACAATTCATAGCTTGTAATTCCTTTAACAAAACAAAAAAAATCCTTTTTGTTGTCTTCAAATGTGAACTTCTTGGCTTTTCCATATATTTGCTAATCAAGCCAACTCCAAACAAAATGTTTGGTCTGGTACATGTTAGATAACACAAGCAACCCATAATACTTTTATAGTATGTTATTAACTAAATCTCCTTCTCCTTTTTTTAGTTAACTTGGTTTCATAATCATCTGGATTGTTTGCTGGACAACAATCTTTCATAGCAAATTTCTTCAAAACTTTTGTTGCATACTTGATGACACGACTAAAGGATTGATGTTTTCTCCTAGGTGTATGAATGTCGAAGTAATAAATAACTCAGCAAGACTGGGGTCGAACCACAGGGAGGTTAACTATAATAATAATAATAAGAATAATAATAAGAATTTGAAGAGGACTTTGAGATGTTTGATTAATTTGAGGATTAAACAATAATAAAAATAAATATCAAGGTTAGAGGATTCACTAATGGTATTTAAAAAAAATATAATATAAAATGTTTTTATTACTCAACTGAAAACCACACACAAAGGAGGTTCCCATTGGATGATTTGTCATTAATAGCTCATTATAAATTGTTAACATGATCATATTAATTATCTTATTTAAGTAACACCAAATTTTTAAATATTGTCAAGAATTCATGATGCTAACTTATGTTAACAACAAATCAAGTTCCTTTCATAGCACAAGTGTAGGTTATACCATACGGTTGGGCTATGAAAGTGCCAAGCATTTGTTATACAACACAAATCTAGATTAACCATTTAACAAGCAAGGTATTAAGAATGAATAAGATAAAAATGATAAAATATGTTAATAGGAAGTTGTTTAGAATATAAGCATTGAAGTCCATATTGAGTTTATATTATACTTATTCTTACACCATTAGTGTAACCTTTTCACCTTGACATAATAAATTTAGCTAAACATAATGAAGAAGAGAAACATAAATAAACAAGATAAGAATATAAATAAGATACAAGTTAACTAAGTAAAGAAAATGAAATGAAAAGCATAAACAAGATATTAATGAAAGCAAAACTTAAGCATTACAAAAATATAAAGAGAGAAATAAAAAGCATGATCTTGATCTGAACAACCAAGATGCCTAAATACATGGCAAATGCCTCCTTTTATAGGCCAAAATTTAAAACAATTGATTTGATGACTAATTGTTGAGTAGGTGGCCATATCTTCACTTGGTGACAATCCTTATCTTCTTGTCTGAATAAAACGTCATTGATAATATCCGAATTTGAACCAACCTAACTCATGAAAGTTTTAGGAAATTGTCTCAGATTTTTAGGCAAAAAAAATTGAGGTCATTTGGACGTCTAGAACTCGAGATATGGGCTGAACGCTGAATAGCGTCTAGGCTGCAAGACATATTCAGACTTTTTCGTTGTTGCTACAATTTGGACTTGAAAATGGTCTTTTTAAATCTTGAACTCCCTTGAAGTTTTAGGCCTATGTCTTAGCTTTCCATCCATATAAAGCAAATCTAAATCTGAGATCTACAGCTCCAGATATGATCTAATTACCGAACAGTGTTCCAGTTTGGACTGAACCAACATCTCTTTTCTAAGTTTGGCCATCTATTTGTCCTTTCAATTTTAGTACTTAAACTCATCAATCAATCCTTTCATTTATGTGATAGGCCTGCATTTAAGATGAACATTTATCATAAATTAAAGGTATATGATATTATTAGATACGTTATTATAAAACATGCTTTAGTTAAGGAGTTATAAAACCTTGATAAAAATACATTTTTAAGTACTAATCACTTGGCTTGTGAAATAAAGATTCCATCATTGTACTGCTTCACCTCTAATCCCAGAAAATAAGCCATGAGACCCAAGACTATCATTTCAAATTCCTTCACCATGGATTGCTTGAAGTCTTGAATCATTGTCGGATCATCCCCTGTGAAAAGTATATCATCAACATATAAACAAATAAACATTACTCTGCCTTGTAAACTTTCTTCACATATAATGCATGTTCATAAGGGCATCTTGTGAAATCCATCAATTTTGGAGTTCCATGCTCTTGGTGCTTATTTAAGTTCATAAAGAGGTTTCTTCAATCTGCAAGCCGTATCTTCTTCTTCTTTTACCACAAAGCCAGCTGGTTGTTCTACATACACTTCCTCTTCAAGGTTGCCTTTCAAGAATGTTGACTTTACATCCATTTGAAATATCTTCGATATTTTTTGAGCTGCTAGGGAAATCATCAATCTTACTGTTTGCATTCTTGCTACTAGAGCAAAAACATCTTCATAATCAACTCTATATTGTTGCTTGTACCCCTTTGCTACTAATTTGGCTTTATGTTTTGCAATTCCTCCTGCATTCCTCTTTGTCTTGAAGATTCATTTTACTCTTATTGCACTGTATCCTTTGGGAAGTGTTGCCAATTCCCATGTATTATTTTTTATGATGGAATTGATCTCCTCCTTCATTGCTTTCTTCCATCTATTTTCTTGATATACTTCTTCAAATGTAATAGGATCATTTTCTGAAAACAAGCGCATATTAACATCATCAAGATTGTTCTTTTTGTTACATCATAAATCTCTTGTATGCTCTTTGTCTTTCTGCATTACTCATTGTTTCCTCTTTTCTTGTTGATTATGGTTCAATGTAACCATTTTCAACTAACTCTCATAACTCTTGTGATCTTAGTAGTGCCTTGTATTGAACACACCACATATCATAGTTTTGTTTAGTAAGACAGGGAATATGAAATTGAGAATTGTTATTGCTAGAAGCCATATATACTCTCAAGCTCTGATACCAAATTTTTTGGAAAAACAATAACAGGATAGAGAAGGGGTTACTACTCACACAATTTGATGGAATATAATACACTAAATAATGATATTCTCACACCTTTCATTATCAAATAATTCATACAATATATATAAACAATATAAAATGTCTTTTATAATCTTCAAAGTACTTAATTAAAATCAAACTCTTCAATACTTACTCTAGATTCATGGTATCTCTATATTTATAGTATTTCTAGATTCATAGTATTTTGATATGGATAGCTATTTATTGTACTAACTACAATATACTTAATTTTGATAAACAAGTTTAATAACTAACACAAAGAACCCACTCTCTTTTACATGGGTGATCATTTTGAACTACACTTTTTCCCCTATTTAATCCATGGTGTTCCTATTTAATTCCTTTCCTTTCCATTTTACTTTTGATCCATTGATGTTGCAGTGAAAGATTCAGTGCAAAACACAATCTTTCACATTTGATGGTGGGGTTCACTGCCTTATGCTTTAAGATTCAGTGCAAAGATTCATCCTATTTTGCTTTTTTTTTTTTTTTACCCTCCATCTCCTCTGCTTAATTATTGCATCTATCACATTTGATGCAACCGGATCACTATATTATGAATCATAGTTTTAAGATCCAGTGTGGTCCAAGGCTCAAGTTTCTGGTTTTGACTGGTTTAAATTTTATTTTTTTAAAAAAAAATCAAAATGACATCATTTTAGTAAAAAAACAAAAATAAAATGAAAGTTAACAGGTTTGCAGCGGGGTCTTGATCGAGTCTTGATGGGTCAATGCGCCAAGTCAGTTGTGTCACACCAGGTTTTTTCTTCATTTTTTCTTTAACCCGACCCGATTCCAGCCCCGGACTGGTTGGCCAGGCCGGGCCGGGTTTCAAAGAACTCAGAAGCTTGCAAAATCTTTCTTCATTTCACTAGAGAAACCTAATTCTCCAAGCAAAGGTGATTTCCTTGGTGTTGGGCCGTTGGCTGTTCGGGACTTTGTTTCTTACGTCTATCAGCACGATCTTGACAATTAGAAAAAACTTAATTCTCCAAGCAAAATTAACGTGTAATTATAATCATGGAATTATAAATTTATTTTTGAAAAAAAAAACAATTGAATTAGGTGGTGGGGGCAAGGTTGTTTTTTTTTTTTTTTACCATGACACAATTATCTTTAATAAATTATATAAAGTCAAATTTGTTATTTTTTATTTCTTTCACAATAAAATTACTACTTTAGCCTTAGAATAAAAAATTATATTACCTTTGACTCAAGGGTGTTGTAGTCATTTTATTTATTCTGAACAAGACAGTTACTTTAATGTTTTTATAGACAAACAATATAACTCTCTTATAAGGATTTATTTTTTATATATATAATTTTACTTTGGTTTTGTTGTAATTTTAGAGGTTACTCATTAGTATTATTTTAATTTTACGTTGCACGCACCAGCATTTGGACAACCCCCACGCTATTCAAGTGGTGCATGTGGGGGCAATCTAACCACCAAAAGCTTTATTCTAGGACGACATTTAAAAGATTTTAATATTCCCTACACGATGATGTAACACGTGTACCAAAAATATCTCTAGTTTAGCATTATTAACAATTCTTTCCTTTTCTTATCTCTCTCTTACTTTAACTTTGCGTTAACCCTTGGAAAATCTCATAACATCTCCTTTATTTTTTTGTTCCTTCACATTTGATCCATATTCTTTTGATTACTATTTTTATTTTATTTTATTTTAGAATAAGTTATAAAATTACAAATGTTTTTTAATTTCACTCCGACTATTTTTTTAATATATAAATAATATATCAAATTATAAATGTTTCTCAATTTGACCTTATGATTTTTTAAAACTTTAAAATTTAGTTCTTATTCTTTTAATTATTATTTATTTTGTTTGGTATCATTTTTATTTTTAAAAAAATTTAATCGTCGGGTTTTGTTTTTTTTTCAAAATTTATCCTCATTTTTTTGTTGTTATTTTCCCTTTTTTTTTTTGCAAGTTTTTTTATTAATATTTTTTCATTTATTTCACAATTCAAAATAAAATTTGTTGAGAATTAAACTTCTTGATTGAATTTAGATCCAAGATTTTATTGGTTGTGAATTTTAGAGATTAGATAAGGTTTATAAGATTCTCCTGCGTTTACTTGGTTTTTGTTTTTTGGTTTTGAAGGTGATGTTTTCTTATTTTGCATCCTTTTTCTTTTGAGTTTTGTTTGGTTATTTTATACGGTTTGCTTTTTATTGGGTTAGCACTAAATAATATTTTTTTAATTTAACTCCTACCAATTTATAATTTATAAATAATCTATCAAATTATAAATATTTTTCAATTTCACCCCAATGGACTTTCTTATCATTCTTTTCTTAAGGGTGTTGTTTTGTTATTTTTTACAATTTGTTTTCTATTGTGTTAGCCCCTTATAACTTTTCTCAATTTCACCCCCTACCATTTTTAATCTTTAAATAATCCATCAAATTATAATTTTTTTTTTTAATTTTTCCCTTATGATTTTTTTAATCTTTCAAATTTGGCCCTCATTCTTTAAATTTCTATTTATATTGTATGAGATCATTTCTTAAGATGTTTTTTTTAAAAAAAAATTTATCAAATCTAATCCTTGTTCTTTTTGTTGCTATTTTTTTATGCTTTTGGATGTTTTTTTTATTAATATTTTATCAACAATCTCATCATTCAAAACTAAATTTATTGAGATTTAAGCTTCTAAAATTTCACGAGTTTTAAAGATTATACCAAGTTTCGAAGGTTTGCATGAATTTACTTGGTTTTTTCCTTTATTTTTTAAGTTGATATTTTCTTATTTTTATTAATTGTTTTTGGAGTTTTGCTTATTTTTTAATCTAGTGGTTAGCAAATATAGTGGCAAGTCTAAAAGACCGAAAATAACATGCCTGTGAAGTTTTGGTGACGATCTAGAAACACGATTAAAATCATGTTTTCTAAAAATTTAAAATTTATTTTTATTTAAAGTTATTATTTTTATATTTTTAAATCTTTTTAATGAATTAAAACATCAATTCCAAACAAATGTTTCCCAAGAGATGAACTATGGGCTTTCCAAGAAAAACGCACACCATAAATGGAATGATGGACAGTAGAAAACTCTGAGAGAGGCTGCCTCCTGTGGTAACCACTCATCTGACATCACATGATTTTCATGAATGGCCGCCTGCTGCTTTTCTAGTAGTCAAGGGGTTTGGTATATATCACACCTGTAAAAACACGTTTTCAGTGGTGGGGCAAGTATCTTCTTCAATCTTCCGTCATGTTTTGTAAGACAAACGCGTTCTTAATTTTGTTTTTAATGTGACAGGCACTATAATATTCCTGTGTGGTTCTGTAGCGCTATTAATTTTGTGTTTTTAACCTCGTTTATTTTGAAACTATTACATGATCAGATCGGCAGGCTGTCCTGATCACCTCAGAACAGGAATTTAATAAAATGCATATGAAATCCCAAATTATTCATCTTTTGTGGTATAATTTGGGGTGAATTTTTAGCAGTTCAGTTTATTCTTTTGATCTGCTCGGTTTTGGTTGTTTATAAATTAAAACCAAATCATGCAGAACTTAAATTTTCAAAACCAAATCAGTGAAACAGAAATATTTCAATTTGATTTATTTGGTTTTTAATTTCTCATATTCTTTTCCACTTGATTGATATTTTGAAAGGAAGTGGTTTTATGTATCATTATATTTTAATAATATAAGGGTTCTATCTAATTTACCATATTATATTATATATTTAATTGTATCTAAATGTTTTTTTATCCGTCATATTTTTATTTAAAAAAATATCAAAAAATAATCTTAACCCAAAACCTATAAGGTAAAGTTCCAATATATAATTTATATTATTCTATAAAATACTAAAACCCTTTGATTCTTTAATTGTACCTTGGTTATAATTAATTTGCTTCAATTTTTAACTTGAAAACCTATTTGTTCTTCAATGCTTTCTTATCTTTTTGGAAGTTTTACTGCATTGAAAGTTAGATTCTCATGCTAGGATTTCATCTCTTTGTGCATGATTTTTAACCACTTATTTTTCATCTTAATGTGCTGACTCTTCCATATTAGTAACCAACACATACCCATTAAGAGAATATCTAACATAAGTTTTGTGAAGTT
Organism: Populus tomentosa; assembly: GCA_018804465.1. Lineage (NCBI taxonomy): Eukaryota > Viridiplantae > Streptophyta > Magnoliopsida > Malpighiales > Salicaceae > Populus > Populus tomentosa. The sequence goes on from JAAWWB010000053.1 coordinate 24,098, forward strand.
TAGTGAGCCTTCTCAATTGTGGCTAATCTTGAGCTTCTTAAGTAATCAATTTAGGAATAATAATATTATCATCATCATTAAATGGCTTAGGATCATCAACTAATAGCTCAAAAGAAAAACCACCATTATTCATCTTTTGTGGTATAATTTGGGGTGAATTTTTAGCAGTTCAGTTTGTTCTTTCGATCTGCTCGGTTTTGATTGTTTATAAATTTAAACCAAACCATGCAAAACTCAAATTTTCAAAACCAAATTAGTGAAACAGAAATATTTCAATTTGATTTATTTGGTTTTTAATTTGTCATTTTCTTTTCCACTTGATTGATATTTTGAAAGGAAGTGGTTTTATGTATCATTATATTTTAATAATATAAGGATTGTATCTAATTTACCATATTATATTATATATTTAATTGTATCTAAATGTTTTTTTTGTCGATCATCTTTTTATCATAAAAAATATCAAAAAATCATCTTAACCCAAAACCTATAAGGTAAGGTTCTAATATATTATTTATATTATTCTATAAAACACTAAAACCCTTTGATTCTTTAATTCTTTAAATGTACCTTAAATTAATTTGCTTTAATTTTTAACTTGAAAACCTATTTGTTCTTCAGTGCTCTCTTGCCTTTTTGGAAGCTTTACTACATTGAAAGTTTGATTCTCATGTCAGGACTTCATCTTTTCGTGCATGATTTTTAACCACTTATTTTTCTTTTTAATGTTCTGACTCTTCCATATTAGTAACCAACACATATCCATTAAGATAATATCTAGCATAAGTTTTGCAAGGTTTAACGAGCCTTTTCAATTGTGGCTAATCTTGAGCTTCTTGAATAATCAATTTAGGAATAACAATATTATCATCATCATCAGTTGGCTTAGGATCATCAACTAATAGCTCAAAAGAAAAACCATCATTATCATCATTTTGCAAATCTTTTCTATAATTAAAAGGCATCAAAGATAAATATGGAGTAGATCTTGGATCAAAATTAGTAGGAATAAATTTAGTAAACTCCATTTTCTCCTTCTATTCAAAGCCTTTAATGGTTTGATCTTTAAATAAGACAAAATCTCTACATCTAACAATTGTACTCTCTTTATGAACTCATAACCTATAACCAAATTCATCGTCTTCAAAACCCTGGAAAACACATTGCTTTGTCTTGTTGTCAATCTTATACCTTTCATCTTTAAAAACATGTACAAATGCCTTGCAACCAAATACTCTTAAGTACACATAACAAACATATTTTTGTTTTCGTATTCTATATGTAACATCAAAGTCAATAGGAACTGATGAAGAAAGGTTGATCATAGAAATTGCAGTTTAGATAGCTTTGCATGACAAAACATACATCTAATTATTTTAACAATTGTTCTATTCATTCTCTTAGCCATTTCATTCTGTAGCGAATTCTTTTGAATTTTCTTCTTCAGCTTATTACCATGCTCCCTACGGTATTTCTAAAAATTACCCCTAAATTCACCATCATTGTTAGATCAAACACATTTTAGCTTTCCATTGGTTTTCCTTTTGACTCTAGTATGAAAATCATTACAAACATCAAGTACTTGATCTTTGAATTTTTAAACAACTGGTCCAAAGTTTCATGAAATGATCATTAATAAAACTAACAAGGTATAAAGAAACTCCAAGCGACTCATAAGTCATAGAGAAAACTAATATGAACTGAATCCACAATATGTGATATATGAAAGTGATATTTGAAATGAAACTTTATGTTGTTTTTAAGTTAAATAATTAGTGCAAGTGTTTAATTTCATATATTTTAACGGAATGTAGTTCTTCTTGGAAAGAATGCCAAGGAATTTATCACTCAATTGTCTAAATCATTTATGTCATAAATTGGTGGAAACATTTTCAATTGCATTTACCTTCCTCGTAACCTCCTTGACTTGTGACATGTAGAGATCAATCTTCTTCCTTTTAGTAACAATCAAAGAACTTTTGGAGAGCTTCCATTTACCATCTCTAAAATAATTGTTATAGCTTTTTTCATCAAGTGTACCTGTTGAGATCAAGTAGTAGCATATCACGTACATGCTCAATATCTTTAAGTTGTAACTTACACACAAAATTGGTTTCTAACCAAATATCTCTAATGCCTATAAAGCTAGTCATCTATTTGTTTATTATCCTAACTTGACCAAAGTCACTAACAATATAGGTTGTGAAGAAATCTCACAACAGTATAACATGGTAAGAAACAATTAAATCTACAGCCTAAGTGGTATCTTGACATGCAAGATTAACATAATCATTATCATAAACAATGGAAACATCACGATTGAAAACAACTATAATTGTACCATTTTCTTCATTCTTATCTTTGCCTTTACCTCTTTTATATATTTTGTACTTTCTACAATCCTTTTGAATATGTCCAAGCTTGTCACATTAATAACCTTTAATTCCATCCATTGAATGAGATCTCTCTCTAGGATTTTATTTTCCTTCTTAATCACCATATTCTCTATCTTGCTTGCCGTGATAAAATCTGTTTTGCTTTCTCCCGTAGATGAGACTTATAAGTGCCTATCCATTTTCTTTTTTTTCTTCATTGGAAATATTGTCCTTTACTATTTTAAAAGCGAGCTTTATATTCAAAGTAGAATTGCTAAGTGACACCACCAAAATCTCTCAATTATCAAGCAATGAACTTAATAGGATTAGTACTTATATCTCATTGTTAACTCAAGATTCATCAATGACATTTGATTCAATAACCATTGAAAGTTATTTACATCTTCACCATCTTTATATTTCAAATTCACAAGGTCTCTAATCACAAATGGCTTGTTTTGTGCACTCTTTTTATCAAAGGTTTCTTCAATATCTTCCAAACTTGTAATCCCATAATGAGTTTGTAGGCATGCTCTTCTCTTAAGAAGACTCCTGCTTTAAATATCATATAACAACTTGGAGAATAACGTCTTAGGCTGTAGTTTCAGTGACGGGTGTTCTTCAAAAGAAGAAGGAGATCAAGCTAGTAGCTTCATCTAATCAGACAGAAGCAACTTGTGATTTTGTTTCTTCCCAAGCAAAAACTAGACTCGGTGACATAATGATAGTCTGAGTAGTAGCTTCATCCAATCAGACAGAAGCAACTTGTGATTGTGTTTCTTCCCAAGCAAAAACTAGACTCGGTGACACAATGATAGTCTGAGTTGTGATCTTGGTAATGACTTGTCCTCCAAAAGGAAATAAACTTGCTCAATTGGAACTTGAGGTTATCTTTGAAACAATTGTAGTATTACTGAAGTTGTGGCAACAAATTTGATTTCCGATCAATTATCTCAGGACATGTCGTTGTCCTCTACAGGAAGTTCCAGTTCTGGCGAAAATATCAAGTACAATTACAAAATCCAGGCCTACTTTAGAACCTATTTTCCTGGCATGTAATGATTTGCAAAGCTCAATGGAACAAATAGTAGCTACATACTAGATTTTGTAGTATAACTGATATAGAATCCATAATGCACAATGTTGCGCAATGCAATCAGATAAGGGGGAAAGTCGCTCTGAGTTTGTTTCTGAATTAGAAATGTTCCGGTGCAAGTTTTTAACTATCTAAATTGTTTCTAACATTGTCTGATTCTTATTATTTTCAAAAAACTCAATAATAATAATAATCTGTGTCAAATTAAGGACTGTTTGTATTTTGAATAATTGAACTTCTATACTGGCATTCAACCCTATTTTATAAATAGCTACATAATTTCGTGAATGCAATGAGTTAATATATATCACATCTAAAAGAAAATAATAACTTCCTTCCGGTTTGGCTATTAATTTTTGTTATTCTTCTTAGTTTGTTCGTTCTTCAATTTTGTTTCTATCTTTAATCTTGACACGTGGTTAGAGAGGTTACAAGGGTTTGATATGGTAAAGTTGCAAGATAAACCTCATAAATTTGTTGTTGCTCATTTTAGGAGTTATACATCAACAAAAAAAAAATAGAAAAAAAGAAAAGAAAAGAGAAAATACATAGAAAAGAAAAAATATTGGAAACAAATATTAAAAAAATATATTAGTAGAAAGAATACACTAGAACACCCAGGAAATTGCCAAAAACTTGTTGAGAAAGATCAAAATATACAAGATTGAAAAAATTAAGGATGTAGTTTTGACTGATGAAGACCCTATTCACAAAGAAAATTAAATTTGAGGAAGATTCAAAATAGGATTTTTAAGGACTCAATTGAAATTTTTCAAGGTTTAATTGAATTTATTAAGGGCTTAATTGCAAAACAAATTGTTTTTTAAAGTCAATTTAGGCTTTAATTGAAAGAAATTAAATTCTAGGGATAGAATTGTGATTTTTAAAAGTTAATTTGGTCAAATTAGAGGCTTGATTGCATATGTATTGAAGTTGGGTGAGCAATTAAAGACTTGATTGAAGAAATCTAAAATCAAGAATCAAACTAAAAAAGATGCGTGAATGTAAAGGCTAAAATTGATCAAATCAATGGTCAAATTGAAGAAATTGGAAGTTTGTTGGTCAATTAAGGGTCGAAATGTACAAATTCATAAGGACTAAATGAAAATAATGGCTAACTTTGGAGCTGGCAATTGAGTTTGGCAAGGGTAAAATTACATGAAATTAAAAATATGAAGGCTATTATAGATACAATTAAAAGCAATTGGAAGAACAATGACTAATTTGAAAATTTCCAAATCCTAAATTAAGAACCTTAAATGACGTGTCGTTTAGATCTAATGAAGAGAAGGTGAATGACATGTTGTTCGTTAGCTTTCATCTATGTTTTGAAAGTTTTGGCTGATCGAGTTGGCAATTTTAAATAAATTACTGTGGAGTTGCTGACCTTCAAATTGAGCAAAGTTAAATCTAAATGAAAGGTGTGCATCCCCTCTACAAACTTCAGATGGTCTTAGGCAATTATGATGTCATAATTGCTCTAACAATGCCTTAAAAGTGAACAACTCAGTCAACCTTGAAAGTGTAACCATCATGCAGAAACTAATTTGATTTTCATGTGTTCACACACAAAGGATCTTAATGGGTCCTTATCAAGGGTTTACAACACTTCAATCGAGATCAAGAGGTCAGAAATATATTCAAGACCTCTTAACACACTATAAATACCCCCTTCAAGATCAAGAAAAGGAGCTGAAAAAATAGGAAGAAAAAAGGAAAAAGAAAAAGAAAAAGAAAAGATGATAAATATCAATAAGAAACAAATAGATAGGCAAAATTTTTCTTAAGCTTTGCAAAAGTTTATGATAGGCAAAATTTTCCAAAGAAAAACCAATAGAGAATAGTTATTTTAGGTATACTTTATTGGTCCAAAAGTATGTCCTTTGTGGCTTACTTTTGTTATATATATATATATTTGACACACTAAAGTTGTTGTTTAAGTTTTTTTTATATATACAATGTTGTTTTAGTTTTTGTTTAACTTAAACTACGCATGCAAAGGTGTTTATCCTGGTTTTGTTGGGTATGTTAATGCATAAAATAGGTTTAAAAAATCAATTTTGAATCCATGTTGCATGATCATATGTGCTATTTTAAGTTGATAGTTTTTTTTTTTATTTGGCATCTCATACTTGATTTTGATGCCTTAATGTTTTTTTTTTGTTAGTTTTTTGTTTCAAATATGTTTGTGTAAGATATTGTGACTTGTTGGGATACCAAATAGCATATTTTAAAAGCCAAAAATACTCATTTCTGAGTTTAGCAGTGGTTACCTTTGTTGAGAATTTTTCTAGGTTTAAAGGCAATGTTCTTCATGTTTTTGAGAAGAACATTGTCTTAGCCACTAGGTTTGAACCTATTTTGGTCTATGTTTTTTGCACAAAACCATTTTTTTATGCATGATTAACCAATAAACTAGTGTTTATTTACATCAATAACATGATTTTAATGGTTTTTAATCCTAGGGTTGGTTTAGAACCAAAACTCATCTTGACAAAATCGTGATGTTTAAATGAGAATCAAAATGAATGGATGCTAAATTATTGATCCTTGTATTATTTCCAACATTTATATGCTTGTATTTTGACCAAATGTGATTTTTTTTTGTTCCATGTTGCTAGGTTTGTTTCAATGTTCTTGATTATTCTAGGTGTTCTTTATTTGTTTTGGCATTTGATCCGTTTTGTTCAATTTTATTTTTTTGGTGTTTAATCTATTTTTTGGCTTGAGTTTTGTTTTTGGGTCAAACCAGGATTTTTGATTTGGTTTATGATTGAATCAAAAATTTCAGGTCAACCTAATCAGGTCAACTCAATTGGGTTGAGAAACAAAATTTAGGTAAAAGGGTTTTTGATTCTGTTTGGTTTGCCATAATTTTTGTTAAGGGGTTTTTGGGTTTAAAGGTTTGTTTGGCAAACACCACTTAAGCCTATTTTTGGTAGTTTTATTACAAAAAAAAATAAATTTTTGCTAAACAAAGCCTAAAAAATAATAAAAATATTTTCTTTCCTCTTGCATATGCCTAAAAATCCTAAAGTTATTTAAGAATTTTTTTTTTAAAAAAAATCTAAAATACTTTAACATGTTTTTTAAAAAATATTACATGAAATTTACAACAAGTTTGTAAAATTTCAAAGGAGAAATTTCGTCCTCCATGTCATAAATACCAATTTGTTTTTGTTTCTTTTAATATGTGGGATTATGAACTTATATATAAGATGTATTCCTGATATTAAATAAATAAATAATTTTTTTTTAATATATGAGATTATTAACTTATATGTAAAACATATTCCTGATATTAAATAAAAAGACAGTTTATTTTATTTTATATTCTCGCATTAGAACAATTAGTTTTTTAACCTGATAAGGTAATGACCTTATTGAGAAAGAGTTTTCTTAAACCCCATATAGATTAATGATTAGATAACACAACATTACTTTAGTTTACATAAAATAAATAAGCAATGCAGCTTACCTCAAGTAAGACATATTAGTGTTGTTAATACCTTTTTTTTTCTACACAATCAATCCCTTTATTAAAACTCTAAAACATGTTAAGGTTTCTTCTAGTTACCAAAATACTAGGTGGTGACTCATATTTCTTTTTTTTTTTCTTTTTTCTTTTTTTCTGAAAAAGAACAATAGTTCCTTATCCTTTCCACCCACAACATTCGCGACGATCTCGATCTAAGAGAATGATCATCACGATGCTACACATGTGCAACAAATTTCATTAATCAAATTTTAAAAAAAAAATGAATAAACACTAAAAAGAAGGAGAGCTAATGAAAATAAGATGGAAATAGATCGTGATGACATCCTAGAGTTGAATTACAAAAGGGTTTAGAAACACATTTTAAAAAAGTGGGGTTTTAAAGTTTAAAATGGCCTTTATATGCTTTACAGGATGCTAAGTAGTAGAGCTCTAAATCATTTTTTTGGATTAAACTTTTAGACACCAAAAGGATTTTCTAAACAAAGGTTTTTATTTGTAGTAGTCAAATTCCTTATAAGGCTGTTTTAGACCAACTTTTTGAACTACTTATACTTGTCTACTTGATCCATGTATTCTTTTACATCAAAATTAACACAATTATTTTACAATATAAGACTAATCAAAGAAACTTGGAGTGTTCCTTCTCTTGTGAAGACTAGTAAGGTATATATCATGTTTATTTTTCTCAGATAGGTCGACTGGACATTCGATTTGTTTCGAATGGTGGAGATCAAACTTCAACTTTTCGATAAACATATTTACTCCATGGACTAGCTTATGTCCGTTTGCAGATCAGATTGCTTTTTTTGTAGATCGCTTTTGATCTAGCTGTTGGATTACTCTGGTTCTTTTACATGCTAAGCTATACATGCTTGGACTATTGTTCGTCTTCCTACTTTGAAGTTACTGCCAAAACTAATCACCTAGAAACCAGTCGATCGGTTCAACAAACCTAGAAAACAATTAACCGGTTAACCCATATCCTACTACCAACCCCGTTACAGCCACTAAAAAACCTTATAATACAACCATCACCTACACCTTAGACATCTTAAATATCACCAAAACCCTTCCCTATCGCCCTAAAAAAACAAATATTATCCTTAAACAACCTTACACAAAAACCTAACCTATTAATACACAAGTTGCCACCACGGCTCATAAGAACACCAGTACCACCAGCTCTGTCCCTAGCACTTTATGGGTTGATAAAGTGAAGGTCTCAAAAGCTACAACTCATGCCAAGATAGTCTCTTTTCCACGACAAAAGATTGACACCATTTTAGAAATTCTGGATAATGTCATTAATGAGAGTGTGTCGAAATGGAATTGATGTTTGGTAGGTTTCTTACCGAGTTATCAAATGCCCGACCATGCAGCTAATTCTATTGCATTCCAAGTATGGAAGATTTATGGCCTTAAGAGTGTCATGACAACACAACAAGGTTTCTTGTTTTTTCGATTCAAGAATAAGGATGTTGCTAACTCTAGAGAAGGGACCATGGATGTTTGGGGGTGAATTCATAATCCTCTAACCATAGCACCCATATTTTGTTCTTGACAAGAATAAAATTTCAAAGGTGCTTGTATAGGTATGTTTTCAGGATTTACCTTTTCCCCTTCAAAATAAGACATGCCTCAACATGGCCGTGAGTATTGTGAAAAGACCATTGGCTTGTGATAAAGAAACACTTGGTGGCACCTGACTTGACTATGATAAAGTTTGTGTTGAAGTGGATGCTTTGCTACCCATGGTTCATATCTTTTAGCTTTGATATAGGTTATGTATGAAGCTTATCACAGTAACGATCCAAACTTATCGATGAAAGACATGCTCTATATTTTAGTAGCTCACCAGTTATTATTGTCGAAGAGGTTGTATCCCTTTTGATTGCAATTGCTGCAGAAAAATCAATAACTTAAATAGATAGATTAGTTGGAACCAATTGACCAATTCAATTATTCTAGGAATCGGACGACTGCTTGAATAACAGAGATTTTGAAAGCTACTATCCTGGGAAATGATTGACCAATTCAAACTTTAGAGAAATAAGCCGACCAGTTAAAAATGTAGCCATTACAGAAATAGCTAAACCTTTTAATGTTGAAAGGGTCAAGCTACATGATAATAGGGAGTCGAAAGCTAACCCAGATCATGACATATTACATCTTGAGAGGGACTAACATCTATTAACTTCTTTTACCAATGAGTATTTGGATTCTATCTTGACACCTCCTCCTTGGCCAAGTGAAACAAATATGCCTAATCCTTATAGTAATCGTGAAACTAGACAAAGTAGGGGAAAAAAAAAGGTTTAATGCCCTCTGATCATTTTCCTTTGTTTTGATATCCTATTTTCTATGCACATGAAAAATATAGGAAGTTTGAATATTATAAGCCTTAATGGCTTCTCAAAATATAAAGTTATAAGGGTCAGGATTAATAAATATAATCTTAGATTAGTAGACATTCTTACGACTAAGATAACATTTAACCAAATGAGAGGGGTTGAGGTAAATATAAATCCTTTATCATGGCAGTTTTTTTTTAATGTCTTAGTTAATTCTAACTATCATATCCTAGTTGGATAAAATATGATGGTATTTAGTGTTGTTTAGATGTATTCTTCTCAATAATGGATAACTTATGACGTTTCTAGTTTGGTTAATGAGTGCTTATTTGTTGTGACCTTTATTTATGGCCCCAATACACCTTTGGGAGTCTCAGGACCTATAGGATTACTTGAGTTTCCAAGCTACTTATTTTTAGTCTATATCATGGCTTATTTTAGGAGATTTTAATGCTATGTTGAGTTATATTGATAAATGTGAAGGTAATCCTTCTTGGCATGGCCACCTGGATGATTTTGACAGTTGTGTTTAAGCAACGAAACTAGTTAGAATTCCTTATTCAGCATGGAAGGAGTATTATTCTTGAGAAGCTAGATTGGATATTTGGCAAATCATATTGATTCTTTACTTGGCTAGTTACTTGTTCTGAATTCCTACCTTGAGACTTCTTAAATCACAATGCTATAGTTGTTTAATTCGCTTATCTTTCTAAGCTAAAAACATCTTTTAAGTCCTTGAATCTATGAGTTGACATGAATGGCTTCTTGGATCTAATTGTAGATACATGGCAAATTCTTATTGATGGTAACCCTATGTATAGGTTTACCAAAAGACTTGGATTGTTAAAGCCTAAGTTGAAGTCTTTGCATCACCAGTATACTAGTTATACCACTAGTTATGTGGTTGAGGCAAAAACTAAATGGGTTGCAACACAAACTACTTTTAATGGTTCTTTTTATAATGATGAATATCAACAACTAGAGAGTGAGCTTGTTAGGGAATTCTTTCAGTTCAGTAAAGATGATGAGTCTTTTTACAAGTAGAGGTCTCAAATTCAATGGTTAAACTTAGAAGACAGAAACACCAAGTTTTTTTTTTATAGAAAACTCGTTTATAAACAGGTCAAGAACAAGATCTATTAGTTGACTGATAAGACAGGATCTCAAGTTCAAGATCAATATGGTCTAAGTTAGTTGGTAGTTTGTTACTTTTAAGGGATACTTTCTACTCACTACATCACTTCAGAGGACGTGTCCCGATACTTCAATGACAAGATTCCTCTAGTCATTGTTCTTGTTTTGGAGTCATGCATCATAACTGATGAGATCAAGGAATCTTTATTTTTCATCCCAGATGATAAGGATCCTAACACAGATGGTTATACTCATTCTTCAAAAGAGATTATTGGTAGAGATTTTATTGTTGCTGTAAGGTACTTCTTTGATTCCTCTACTCTTCCTAGATGTGTTAATGCTACTAGGGTTGTTTTACTCCTTAAAATTATGACACTCATCACTATGAATGACTTTAGATCTATTCCATGTTGTAATGTGATGTACAAAAGTATATTTAAAGTCATTATGAAGGGGATTTTTCCAGTTATTATTGGTCCTACTCAAACTACTTTTGTTCTAGGTAGAAAAATATCAAATGTTATCTTGTTAACTTAAGATCTCATGCATAACTATCACTTAGCTTGTCCTATACCTAGATGTGCTTTGAAAATAGACACTAGGAAAGCTTTTTATACAATTAGTTAGGAACTTATCTTTACAGGCTTAAGGGCTATTGAAGTTCCTAGTGTCATAGTTAGATGGATTGAGGTATGCATATCTATAGCTCAATTCTTAGTAGCAATAAATGGGTCTTTAATATGGAGATTCTTTGTCTCCTTACTTGTTTGTTTTGGCCATGGAGGGCTTAAGTGGCATTCTTAGAGAGGCTTCATAGAAACTAAGGTTATGATATCATTAGAGATATTAGTAGTCTAACATTACTCACTTGTGCTTTGCAAATGACTAAATGATTTTTTATTGAGCATGACTTTGAATGATTTTGCAAGGTTGTCTAGACTTGTTATAAATCCATATAAGAGTCATGTCATATTATCAGAAGTTGATGAAGAGTTTAAGACCTCTTTATAGAATATCTTGGGTTTCAAGTTGGGTTCTTTGCCGATTAGGAACTTGGGTGCCCCATTGATATCTACCAGATTGACACACACATATTGTATGCCTTTTGTAGAGCGAATTCTATCAAATATCAAATTATGGACCTTAACTTCTTTTACTTATGTTGAGCATTTTCAACTAATCAAATCAATTCTTTCTTAATGTATTATTAAGAGGATTAAAGGTATCCTAACTGTATTTTTTTTTAATAGTATATTTTTGTTCATACTTAAGGGATAAAGTCATCTGGGTTTTTATTTGTTATCCTTTTAAAGAGGGTGGCTTGGGAATTAAAAAGGTTATAACTTAGAGTAGAGTAGCTATTCTCAAACACTTTTGGAGATTTTTTTATATAGATCTTCAATTTTGTCGGGATGGATCCATGGTGTTCTACTCAGAGGTAGATCTTTATGGCATGTCAGGTGATTAGTACTTAATAATGTATTTTTAACAAGGTTTTATATCATCATTTTGCACTTGAAGTATTAATAACTTCTTAGCTAGAGCATGTTTTATAATAACATATCTAATAATATAATATATCTTTAATTTATGCTAAATATTCATCTTAAATGCAGGCTTATCACATAAATCAATGGATTGATTGATGAGTTTAGCTACTGAAATTGAGAAGACAAAGAAAGGGTTAAGCTTGGAAAAGAGATGTTGGTTTAGTCCAAACTGGAACACCATTTGGTTATTGGATCATAACTAGAGCTATAGAACTTGAATTTAGGTCTACTTTATATGGATTGAAAGCTAAGAGATATGCCTAAAACTTTCATGGGAGTGCAAGATTCAAAAAGGTTGTTTTCAAGTTCAAATTGTAGCAACAACAGAGAAGTCCAAATCTATCCTACAGTCCAGACATTATTCAGTGTTCAGCCTATATCTCGAGTTCTAGAAGTCCAAATGCACCGATTCTTTTTACATTGGAAAGCGAACATAATTTTCTAGAGCTTTCATGACATAAATCTGTTCAAATTCTAATGTTAGTAATGACATTTTGTTCGGACAAGAAGATAAGGATTGTCACCAAGTAAAGATGTGGTCACCTACTTAACAATTAGTCATCAAATCAATTGTTCTAAATTTTGGTCTATAAAAGGAGGCATTTGCCATGTATTTAGGCATCTTGGTTGTTCATATCAAGATCATGCTCTTTATTTCTTTATTTATATTTTTGTAATGTTTAAGTTTTATTTCATGTTATATTTTCCTTAATCTCTTGTTTATGTTTTTCATTTTCTTTACTATACTTATGTTCTTATGTTGTTTATTTATGTTTCTCTTATTTATTATGTTTAGCTAAGTTTATTATGTCAAGGTGAAAAGGTTTCACTAATGGTGTTAGAATATGTATAATATAAACTCAAGATGGACTTCAATGTTTATATCCAAAAAAGTTTGTTATTAACACGTCTTCTTTTTATCTTATTAATTCTTAATACCTTGCTTGTTAAATTGTTAATCTAGATTTGTGTTGTATAAAACTTGGTACAACAAATGCTTGGTATTTTCATAGCCAACCGTATGGTATAACCTACACCTGTGCTATGAAAGGAACTTGATTTGTTGTTAACATAAGTTAACATCATGAATTCTTTACAATATTTAAAAGTATGGTGTTACTATAATAAGATAATTAATATAATCATGTTAAAAATTTATAATGAACTATTAAGGATAAATCATTTAATTAGAAGCTCCTTTGTGTGTGGTTTCCAGTTGATTAATAAAAAGAGTTTATATTATACTTATTTATAATAATATTACTAGATCCTCTAACCTTGACAATTGCTTTTATATTTGATTAATCCTCACATTAATCTTACATCTCAAAGTCCTCTTTAACTTATTATTATTATTATTATTATTATTATTTGTAATTTATATAATTAACCTCCCTATGATTCGACCCCGGTTTTGCCGGGTTATTTATTACTTCGACACTCATACACTTAGGATAAGACATCAATCTTTTGGTTGTGTCATCAGGCCCCCTTTAGTGTCCTCTTGGTCACGAAGAAAGATTCTTCACAACAGAGATTGGTGTAGAGGGAAGTTTGTTTCATGTATTTGTAATGATACTATTACTTCTATGTTGTTAGACTATTAATTTCTACATGAGCAATGGTTTTGTGACCTCTTACCTTTCAAATTGCTAACATCTACTAGGCTCCTCTAGAATGCTAAGTTCACAAACATCATTAAAGAGGGTACTTAAGCCTTTCCATTAGGTAGTTCGGAGCTTCAGCCTATTTGAGACTCATTTCATATTCACCCTAAGAGTGCTTCACCAAACCATTATGTTTGGAAAAGTCATTCTCTAAGGAGGTTCTCCATTGTCTCGGTATTAGTTGTTCCTAAAGAATCCAGACCTACAAGCTCTATGCACTGATTAGTACTTAAAAGTGCATTTTTATCAAGGTGTTATATCATCATTTTGCACTTGAACTTTTGAAGATAAGAACCCTAATGAAGCAATGGAGTATCTAAACTTACTAGCTAAAAATGCATAAAATTAGGACACTACATGCACTTATGAGGCATCAAGTAAAACCTAACCTCATACATCTAGTAGAGGTATCTACAACCTTAGAAAAGATCATGATCTCTAAGCCAAGTTTGCATCTTTAGCTAAAAAAGTCAACACACTAGAATTGAAAAGGAGTGGTCAATTAAAATTTGTTTACGACATTATGTGTCAAATCTGTGAGATCAATGAACACTTAACCAATGACTGTACAAATTTGCATTCTTTCAAGGAATTTCTTCATGAACAAGATAGTGCTTTAACCAGTTTTCAATGGACAAATCATGATCCATACTCACAAACATACAACCCTGATTTGAGAGATCATTTAAATTTCAGTTTGAAGAGTAGTAACTACAATGCATAAACTTCACAGCCATCATTTCAAGCACACCATAATTTTTAAAACTATCATAAATATACACCTCCTTATGTTTCACTTTCTAGAAGAAATCTTGAGGAAATATTTCATGCGTTCATTGAAAATCAAGAGACAATCAACACTCAACTTGCTTAAAGCATGACAGATTTTAAAGATACTCTTGCAAAATTTACATATACTCTCAGTTTTCAAGAGAAAGGTAAGTTTCCATCTCAACCACAACAAAATCCAAAGGGGTAATACAATGCAAATGCAAGTAGTTCTGGAAGCCAACACATGGATCAAGCCAAATCAGTCATCACTCTTCACTGTGGTAAGGTTATTGAAAAACACACTCTTGAACCTTATGAGAAAGATGATGAGTCAATCTCTGAGGATAAGAAAAGGGTTGAATTTGAACATTGCAAATAAAAGACTGATTCCCCACCAGCACTTTCATTTCCTCATGCCATGACCAAACAAGAAGAAATCGAGGATGAAAAAGGCACCAAAAATGTTGTCGCGGATCATTTGACAATAGATTTGACATCCGACATTACACTAATCGATGATTATTTTCCTAATGAATCTTTACTTTCTCTTAGTTCAATGCCTTGGTTTGCTAAAAATATCAATCTTTTTGCTTTAGGATTTTTGCCAGTTCATTTGGATAACCAAGACAAAAGAAAGTTTTTTAGTGAAGTGCGAAACTTTTATTAAAATGACCCTTACTTATTCAAATATTGTCCTGATAAAAAATTTCAAAGATACATTCCCAACAATGAGGTAAGTAGTGTTATTAAATTTTGTCACTCTAAGGCATGTGGGAATCATATCTCATCAAAAAAGACGATTGCAAAACTCTTACAAAATGGATTTTACTAACCCACCATGTTCAAAGACTCATATGCATTCTGCAAAACCTGTGAAAATTATCAAAATATGGGATTTATTTCAAAACATAGAGAGTCTTTAGATAATATTCTATTAACTTTTAAGTCTCATCATAGTGAAGATGTGCATCATGCAATTCATGATTTATGGCCCCCATTTTCATAAAGAACATGCTCATCACAGTCTTGGGAATCTGACTAAAAAAAGACCTTATTTGCTAGTTTTTAAGAAAATTGAATGGGAAGCCTATCCCTGACCCATATAAGACGTTTAAATCATTCTTGGACATAAAACCAAGAGAAGATGTGAGTCACAATCACAACTATCTGTACATACACCTGATTTAAAAAAAAAATAAAGGGAGAGAGTGAGACTCCAGCTGGCCTATATATAGGTAGTTTGATTGCATTTTTAATTTCTCATCTATAAAATCTTTTCTTCCTTCCCTTCATTTCTACTCAACCCATACATTTAACAAATATAGAAGTGTGTAGAAATGGCATGTTCCTCAAGTCATTAAATAAGAAATAGTTGTGTTTTTGGTGGATCCAATCTAGGAAAAGAAAAGGAATTTTTAGAATCAGCAAATCATATTGGTCAGGTACTAGCTAAGAGAAAGATTCATTTAGTATATGGGGGAGGCAACCTTGGGTTAATGGGGGTGTGTCAATTGCTGTATTTTTAAGAGCTAGTCAAGTTTTAAGGGTTGTCCCCAAAGCTTTAGCGAAAAATGACATCATTAGAAAAATAATTGGAGATGAATTACAGGTCTCCACAATGTCTGATCGAATGAATGCAATGTATAACCATATTAATGCCTTCATTGCTTTATCAGGTGGTCTTGGCACATTGGAAGAGATCTTTTATATTTCCTCTTGGGCCCAATTACACATTCACCATAAACCCATAGGTCTGTTAAATGTTAATGGTTTTTATGATAAGTTATTGTCTTTTCTTGATCATGCTGTGGAACAGGAATTTATAACATCTTCGGCATGACAAATCATAATCTGTGCTGCTAGTGCTGAATAATTGATTGACCAACTACAATCTTTCATTCTTGTAATTGATTCATTTATGAGTCGTATAATTGGTGAACTAAGAAAAGCCGTAAAAAGCTTAGATTGGATTTGAGCCTTCGTTTGTGAATCCTTGTGTCTTTTGATTTTTTTAATAGCATATTATTTTGTTTCGTTATTTCTTATATTTGTTTAAGTGTGTTTTAGGTTTGTCAGTGTTCGTTGTTTCAGGTGATGTCTTCCATACTCGATCTTTCTACCTTAGGGCATTGAGGATAATGTTTCATTTTGGTTAGGGGGAAAGAGTACTAGTCGATATTACAAAAAAAATATCTAACTATGTTTTCTATCTTATAAACCATTTGCAAAACTATTCTTACTAGGATGGCAGAGTAAATGAGTTCTTTTGTTAAAGTGACTCTTAAGACGCATCTTAGTAAACATTCTTAACAAGGTCTATCATAATACTTCTTGAAATATTCAGGTTTACAAACTCTCGCATTGTTATCACTTAATTCTGCTCATACACTTATTTAACATGTATTATTAAACCTTCATTTTCACACACACGCTTTAACATATGATTGTGGGTTTCACATTGGATTATTACATTATTTATGTTCTTTTGTTAAAGGTAACAACTAAGGGAAAGGGATAGTATATAATTTGTAAAAAAAAAAATTGATGATAATAAAAACATAGATAAGTTTGGTTTCGTAGCCTCCCTAACATAAGCAATTAAGCTCGAACGGGTGTTTTAACACCTAATACCTTAAAGTAAACTGACCTGGGAGCTATTAGCCTAACGCTTGTTACATGAGTTTAAGAGAAAAGCTTAAGGGAATCAAACATTGCAGTATTTATGTATCAGTATCTGCAACCCAAGTTATTAAACTTGTAGAGGTGTCTCAACACCTAATGCCCTAAGAGCAACTAGTCTAGGAGTCATTAGCCGAAAGCTTGTTACATGGGTTAAAGATGCATTGTGTTTTAAGTTATATTTGTGTTTATGTGTGTGTCTAAAGAGATAATAATCCCAACCCAAAGAAGTTAACCTTAAACATTAGAACAAAATTTTGTTTTCATCAAAGTAAAGCCCCATAACTATATGTTGATATATTGAGTACAAAAAAAAGGTTTATTAATATCTTGTTTAAAAGGTATTAAGCAGATATATAAATTTAATGAGAGTTTGTTTATCTGGATAGATTAATGGAAGTTGAATGTTAAAGGTCTTGCTTTATGGAATTTGCAAATTATTTTTCTATTTTAATGTTTTGATTACTAAGGACTAGTAATAAGCTGGTTGGGGGGGTGATTAGTACTTAAAAGTATATTTTTATCAAGGTGTATCATCATTTTGCACTTGAAGTATCAATAACTCCTTAACTAAAGCATGTTTTATAATAACAAGTCTAATACTATAAGATACCTTTAATTTATGGTAAATGTTCATTTTAAATATAGGTCTATCACATCAATGAAAGGATTGATTGATGAGTTTAAGTACTGAAATTGAAAGGACACAAAGAGGGTTAAACTTAGAAAAGAGATGTTGGTTCAGTCCAAATTGGAACATTGTTCGGTCATTGGGTCATATCTGGAGCTATAGATCTTTAGATTTAGGTCTGCTTTATATAGATGGAAAGCTAAGACATAGACCTAAAACTTTCATGCGAAGTCCAAGATTTAAAAAGGTTGTTTTCAAGTCCAAATTGTAGCAACAACGGAGAAGTCTGAATATATCCTGCAACCCAGACATTATTCAGTGTTTAGCCCATATCTCGAGTTCTAAAAGACCAAATGCACCGATTCATTTTTTGATGGAAAGCTGAGACAATTTCCTAGAACTTTCATGACATAAATATGTTCAAATTCTAATGTTAGCAATGATGTTTTGTTCGAACAAGAATATAAGGATTGTCACCAAGTCAAGATGTGGTCACCTACTCAACAATTAGTCATCAAATCAATAGTTCCAAATTTTGGCCTATAAAAGGAGGCATTTGCCATGCATTTAGGCATCTTGGTTGTTCATATCAAGATCATGCTTTTTATTTCTTTCTTTATATTTTTGTAATGTTTAAGTTTTATTTCATGTTATATTTTCCTTAATCTCTTGTTTATGCTTTTCATTTTCTTTACTATACTTATGTTCTTATGTTGTTTATTTATGTTTCTCTTCTTTATTATGTTTAGCTAAGTTTATTATGTCAAGGTGAAAAGGTTTCACTAATGGTGTTAGAATATGTATAATATAAACTCAAGATGGATTTTAATGTTTATATCCAAAAAAGTTTGTTATTAACACGTCTTATCTTTTTATCTTATTAATTCTTAATACCTTGCTTGTTAAATTGTTAATCTAGATTTGTGTTGTATAACACTTGGTACAACAAATGTTTGGCACTTTCATAGCCAATTGTATGGTATAACCTACACCTGTACTATGAAATGAACTTAATTTGTTGTTAACATAAGTTAACATCATGAATTCCTGACAATATTTAAAAGTATGGTGTTACTATAATAAGATAATTAATATAATCATATTAAAAATTTATAATGAACTATTAAGGATAAATCATCCGATTGAAACCTCCTTTACGTGTGTGGTTTCTAGTTAATTAATAAAAAGAGTTTATACTATACTTATTTCTAATACTATTAGTGGATCCTCTAACCTTGACAATTATTTTATTATTGTTTAATCCTTACATCAATATCCCATAAAATTCCTATAAACTTTTTTTTTATTAAATATATATATTATTTGTAATTTATATAGTTCACCTCCCTGTGGTTCGATCCTGGTCTTACCATGTTATTTATTATTTCGACACTCCTACACTTGGGAGAAGACATCGATTTTTTGGTCATGTCATACACCATCTACTTTGGTTTCGAGGATTCATCTTGAGGCATTCATTTATCATCTGGCTTGTTTCTATGGGTTGTCTTCATACCATGGACAGACTACATACTTTTCATATCATTTCTTCTTTGATATGTATTCTTTATGGGTCGCAGGTTGAGACACAAGACCATTTGTTTTGTCAATGCCCTATTTTTGCTACAATTTGAGGTGTTATCACGAGCAAGATTTTTCTAGGCTAATTTTCTATAACATGGTGACCTCTGCTTCAATGGGCATACACACACTGAGAAAAGAAAAGGGAGTCCATGCATGTTCTTGCTCAATTAGCCCTCTCAACCACAATTTATTTCATCTAGTATGAGAGGAATAACGGAGTCTTTTATCAGTTTTATCAATCTCATGGGGATGTTTGAGATGAGATTTTTTAAATGATTTGGTTCCGGTTGGCTAAGCTAAAACCAAGGTATCATATTTCAGCTGCATTCAAGTCCATTTGGCGCTTCCTATAGTCATGAGGTATCATTGTTCTTATTGCTTTTAAGTTCTGCTTACCACTTATAGTGCTCTATAGAATCGGTCAACTCGTTTTGTGATTTTCAGGAATCAATCAATTGCTTCCTTGGTTTTTGATTTCCTGGGTTTCTATTTAAACCATTGATCGACTAGTTAACCAGCTGTTTATCTTGGCAATTTACTTTCGCACTCTTGAGCTTCATTTAGCCTTTGCCTTTTTTTTTAATTGGATGCTTTTGATAATTTTAACCTGAGTAACAAGCCTTTGTACTTCTAGAAATATATCCATCATACTTCTATACATTTTTTTTTTAACTTTTAATACAATTACTTTTATATATAAAACAACTCTTCCTCGACTTGGATGGTATCTGAACGACACATTCTTATTTATTTTCCTGTGACACAAATGAAGCACCCTAATCCTGTCTAGTTACGTAGTTCCACGTATAGCAGCAGCACCAGGAGTATTGTTATTTTTATCATCTACGCAATTATAATTCTACACTTGCCGGCAGCCTGGAATCACCTCTGAAACAGAGGTTTTAACAATGCTCTGCTTAAACTGCTTAGTAGCATCAAAGACCAGCAACAAAAATACAAATTTACATAGACTCGAATATATTTTTATTTTTTATTGTATATCCTTATTATCGACCAAAAAAATGAGAACTCTTCTCGCTTTAAATCTCAACAAGCCTTTCTTCTTAGCTTGCTCAATTGGGAATTTAGTTCTGTCATGGGAGAAGCTCAGGAAGTGCAGCTCCAAGTCATGGGTAAGCAAGCTTTTACCTGACTCCTATTCTCCTTCCTCCCAGTCCTAAACTTTACAGAAAGAAACACTGCTGATTGCTTGTATGAATTCAGTACAAATGGTTATTAAACATAGTTTTTATCTTCATCCCTCATCACCTAAAGATAGCTAGGATATATTATTTGAATATTTTGTTTAGATTGAAAAGGGTTTTATATTTAGGATTCCAAGTACACGATTTTCATTTCTTGAGATGTTATTAGCTCTAGTACATACAATCTATGCTTTTCAGTCTGAAAGAGCAAACTGAAGTGGGAAGAACACAGCTTCAAATAATTGTTTGTGTACTCCGCATGCTCATGTATTCCTCAGGATATTAGAAACTCAAGTGGTCCATTATCGGATGATTGGTTTATAATTGATTATGCTCTGTACTAAACCAATTTACTAGTAGACTAGAACGTAAATAAGCTGAATTACTCTATATTTATGTATCCTTGCCAGGGAAAGTAGGCAAAGAGGCAAGCCCAGCTAGGCAAGAAAATGAGACCAGCCAGCCAACGATACCTCAAAAGAGAAACACCAAGTGGTGGCTCCTAATGGCCATCTATTCATTACTTCTTCTTGCTGGCCAGTCAGTGGCTGTTCTCTTGGGAAGACTGTATTTCGAAAAGGGTGGGAATAGTAGCTGGATGGGAGCACTTGTGCAGCCTGCTGGATTTCCCATTCTCCTTCCCTTTTACTTGTCACAACCAAAAAGTCCTTCCACAAGCAACTTAGAAACAAACTTGCCTTCTAATTTAGTCCTTGCTTCAACTTATATCTCTTGTGGCTTATTTCAAGCCATAGTTTGTATGTTGCATTCACTTGGTCTCAAATACCTTCCAGTGTCTACTTACTCTCTTGTCTGTGCATCCCAACTGGGCTTCAATGCTCTGTTCTCTTTCTTCCTCAACTCCCTTAAGCTCACTCCTTTCATAATCAATTCTTTAGTGCTTCTCACCATCTCCTCCATCCTCCTTGTATTCCAAGACGACTCCGCAGAATCTAAACAAGTCTACAGAAGAAAGTACGCACTCGGATTTATATGCACTGTTGGTGCTTCTGCTGGATATGGATTGCTGCTTTCTTTAACCCAATTTGCCTTTAAGAAGGTCCTAAAGCAGGAAACCTTCAGGGTGGTTTTGGATATGACAATCTATCCATCACTAGCTTCTACCATTGCTATCCTAGGGGGACTTTTTGCTAGCGGGGAATGGAAGGGTTTAGGGAAAGAGATGGAGGGTTTTAAACTTGGAGAAGTATCCTACTGCATGACTTTAATTTGGACAGCAATATCCTGGCAGCTTTTCTCTATTGGTTGTGTAGGGTTGATTTTCGAGGTGTCCTCAGTCTTCTCCAATGTCATCAGTACTTTTGGTTTGCCTGTGGTCCCTGTGCTGGCCGTTTTCTGTTTTGGTGACAAAATGGATGTTATCAAGGCTATTGCCATGGTGTTGGCTATATGGGGCTTTCTTTCATATGTCTATCAGCACTATCTTGATGACTGCAAGCTCAAGAAACAAAATAGCAACGCCGCTGCTACTGAAATGGTAATCACTGGATGAGGATTTGAATTTCCATGCACCCTTATGTTTCATATACAATGAAGGAAATTCCTCTATCTCAGATTGAAGGGGTTAATAAATAATTGGAAGAATTGAATTTTTTTTAATGATAATCCTCCAAGAGTGATTGCCAATTCATAATTGAATTTACACTCCTTGTAGTTGTTTATGTGTATTCTAATGTACATATAATGGAGCCAAGTGTTATATTTTCTATTAAGGGAGTCAAAAAGTATAAAGCTATTGTTAAATAGCTATAATATCATCATTAAACATTTGCACTTAACCTAAGGGTTATCTCTATGTATTCTGGTGTACTTGTAATGAATCTTTTTTTTTTTTTATGTGGGTGTCCGGGCCAACTTACGCGCACCACGACTAATCTCACGACCCACTGAACATCCTGCAAACCCAGTGAGCATGTAAGGCACCGCGGGAGTGACAGGCATGCACAGTGAGGTTTGAACCCTGATGCAGAGAAAAGGAACAGGCCCCTTCAACCGCTAGGCCAAGATCTCAAGTGCTATTTTGTATTTCTTATTGAGAGAGTAGAAGAGTGTGAAGCTATTGGTGGATAACATCATCATTAATTATTTGTACTTGATGAGAGAGTTGACTCTTTAGACTTGATATTTCCTGTCACTCAAGTCTCATGTCAAAACAAAACACCCTTAAAGAGTAGGGGGTGGGAAGGTAAGGGTTTTATTGTGTTTACTATTTAGGATTTTTATAAAATCTTCATTTTATACCTCTTTTCTATAATTGATTCAATCATTGTTGGTTAAATTGGTTTAATTCAATCGGTTGATATTTGAAATCGAAACCAAATCAAACTTAATTTTTTTTATTTGTTTTTCAATATGTTATTTATTTAATTTTTGTTCAATTTTCTTGGTTTTTTTATTTTTGGTTTTCTTAGTTTTCTTTGATTTTTTAATTGCTCGGTTATTTTAAACACCTCTAAAAATAGAGAATATTAAAGAATTTTATAACTTTAAGAGGTTGGCATGGTGGCTCATAAGATTCACTCTCTTGCTTGATTTCTTGGATGCATACTTTAATGACAGTACTTAAAAACAAATATAGTAAATTCATCTATATACACCAGATTGACATTGTTTAAGAAAAAATTTAGTCTCCATTGATATGTATCCTAGTCTCAGGACATCCTTATTGTTAAACCCAAAAAAAAAAAAAGGAGAGAGAATTGTATAATCTCCTAAGCTTTTTATTTAGTTCCAAATCCAATCAAAATACTTTATTATATTTTTCGTAATTCTCACAATTTGATTTAATTTTATTGTAGAAACAAGTTTATAGTAAGAATAAAATGTTTTCATGGTTTATATATATGGTATTATACATTATCTAGAATATGAAAGAGTTTATCCTTTAAAAAAATCAATAGAATTTAATAAATCTTTTAAAGATTAAATTTAAAAGAAGGGGCATGTGTGTTCTTGGTGGCTACGAACCGTTCAAAAATAAATGCTCAAAATAAAATCATAAAAAATATGTTATTTTATTTTTTATATAAAAAATTATTTAACTATTTGTTTTGCAAAACAGTGTCATTCTGCTTGACTAGGGGTGCATTGTTGATAATAAACAATGTAAAGTCTCTAACAAGTGAGTTAGAAACTTATCTAGTAAAAGTCAAGTGGTAAGGAATCAACTAGAAAAAGAAAAAACATTTATATTTTTATTCGAACTCTTATAACTTGTTTTTCTCAACTCACATGTAAATATGTGATCACAGTAGATCTTAAATTGATGGACTTTCTCTTGTGATTTAGTTCTTGAAAATGATCATCCATGATATAAAAAAAAAATGTTAAGCCACCAATCATTTTAGTGTTTTGGATTGGAAATAATTATCTTTTTGTTTTTAATTAACATATACATAAGTGACAAGAATTAGAAAACTTCATCTATTAGTATTATACATCAACATTGCAAATTGCAAGCAAGTCATATTTCTAGGATTATTTTTAAATTTTTTTTTATCTAAATGTAGATAAAGAAAAAACAATGTAAGAGTGAGAAACCCAATACAATCCATCATAAAACACATGAGGACTGCTCGTTTATACCTAAAACTAATTGTGTGGTTCATGTAAAAGCCAATAGCCAATAAAAATCAAACAACATCCTCCTGTTGAGTACGGGTTCTTTATTATTAATTGTTAAAATAGAAAATTAAACACAGATAAAGCCACGCATAACCAACTCATTCACAATCATTCTTAATTTCAACGTTATCACTTCACTGTACTCATGGCTAGAAATTCATTTAATTTGTATGATCTTTTGCTTTGACAATGATCCAACCTTGACCAATTAAAAAAAAGGATAGCTTTTCAGAGACTAGTCTAAAACTGACGTGAAATTTAGTTTCAATTAATTAATTAATACACTAGTTGGCTTGAAAATATCCTTACAGGCAAACCAACCGGAGTTATTGATTTATTTTTGGGATTATGTCAGTGATGATGGTTTAAAATAATTTTTTATTTATAAATGTATTAAAATAAAAAATTTTATATTATAAAAATTATTTTTAAAATCAGAACATTAAAATAATATAAAAATATAAAAAATTATTTTAAAAAAAATTAATTAAATTTTTTAAAAACACTAATTATTGCTAGAATTCATCTCACAATGACAGTAGTTTGTAACCAGCCTGCATAATCATATCTTTTCATAAGGGGAGGTAAGAGAACTTTAGAACAATATGATAAGCATTATTTATTGGGAAAAAAATATAACAGTGAAAATATGATAATGTGAACTGTTTAGTTTTGTGGTTGGAAAGTTTTTTTTTGTAAAATTTTATATATTTTTTTAATTATTTTTTTGTTATTTTTAAATGATTTTAATATATTAATATTAAAAATAAAAAATATTATTTTAATATATTTTTAAATAAAAAATATTTTTTAAAAAAATCATTATCAAAACTGGCGGCCTAACTAAGCATCCTTGACTACTTGTATTCGTCGACGATGGGACACAACAGATCAACAAGTGGCCGGGTGGGTATTATTTTTTTTCCTTCTTTCAAATCAAATTAAAAGCATGCATGCATGCATCCACATCGGGACCATTAATTTTGGCCTGAATGTCTAACAAGCAGTTGATTTGGTCGTAGCTAGTAGTTGAAGGCCATCATTTCCCATCATAGAGGATCAGCTCCCAAATAATCGCATCCTCAGGCCCGCCTGTCAGGTCAGCATGGAGACTTGAAACTCATCTTCAGCCACAACTTGACAAGTGTCGTTTGCTTATAGTGCTTACATGCATGTATGTTAATGCTTCCCTTCCAGTGTTCAATTACTAGGTAGGGTATGAGCTGTCTGATAGTGATAGTGTAGTTATGTATATTTTTTATTTAAAAATATATTAAAATTAATGTATTAAAATGATTAAAAAATTAAAAAAATATTAATTTAAAATAAATAAATAAACAAAAAAATTAATTTTTTTTAAAAATATTTTTAAAATGCAAAAAGAAACAAGATTGTTTATATTATATAAGTAGAATTGTTATATCGTTATTTTTTAAAATAATTTTAATAATTTTAAATAAAAAAATAAATTTTAATCATCACAGAATACCAAGGTTGTCAATTCCGTTTCGATAGGTGTTTTTTTTTTCAATTGGAATGGAATGTTTCAATTTCAGAGTGTTTCGGCGTGCCGTTTCGGGGTTGTACTGTTCATATATTTATATATATTCAACAAATATAATTCAAATTCAAAATAAATTAATTATAAACTATACAATACAAACACAATGCCAAACAAATATAATTTTAAATTTAAAATATTTCTAAATAGTCAAGA
>JAAWWB010000052.1:0-49999 GCA_018804465.1 Populus tomentosa
CTGAATGAGAGGAGTTTGTGTCTATAGCTTCAATGTATAGGTTTTGTATTTGGTTGATAGTTTCTTCATTTATTTGAAGCTCATGGAGTTTGGTATTGATTTTGTAGAAATGAGATGTATGTACTTTTCTGGTTACATTTGTAACATGTAATGTTTTTTAGGTCAAATTTAGGTGTGGGCTTTGACTGGAAAGGCTTATGGGGTTCAGTAAATTTCTTGTAGGGTTTTTTATAATAGGTTTGTTCTGGTTTAGAGTAAAACTGTTTTTAGTATTTATGGGCTGATCGTTTGTAAAGAGGTTTTTAACTTGAATAGTCTTTGGGTTTTGAGCAGCTTCCACTATAGGAGGGTTTTTTGGTGGAAAGGTCAAACTAGTGACAGAAACTACTAAGTTCTTGCCTAGTGCGTTTCATTTCCCATTTTAAGTGTTTTTGGAACTCGTGTAAGCTGATAATTTAGGCGTGGGTTTTATGTATTTTAAAAATGGTCTCCCAATAGGTCTGTTTCAAAACCAACATATTCTAGCATTACAAAAGGTCTCACAGCATATTCAAAGCTTGTAGAATGAAGATGACTGCTTTGGCATTCTACCACCTATTAAAAGGCACTAAAAAAAAGAGTGTTGGTAGAAAATGTCAAAAATACTTTCGATGCAGAAGTCCTCCTCTTATAAAAGGTGACCCCACTTCTACAAAAGTCAGGCCATCATTCTCTATAAAAGGAGGCTTCCTTCCACTAGAAGGGTAGAACTTGAAACAACTGCATCAAGTTTCTCTACAGAAAATCATACTCTGTATTCACAAACTGTACTAATATATATATTAAATTCCAAACCTGTAACGACTATCTCCTTCAAATTATCTCCTGCTTTGTATTAATACAAATTTCAAGGTTCATTTCTTTTAACTTTTGAATCTCTATATGTTTGTATTTACATTTTTTTTAAATAATTTTGCACATTAAGTATGCTCTGAGTTTGATCAATGATCCTGATATTTATGGTCTTGCCTTATTCATTCACATCAGAAATTTATTAGTTCTTTTTTCCCAAACTTAGTAAATCGGCTGGAAACCTGTGACCTGATCTAAAAGATCATTCTCAGGTGTAACAACACCACGTACTGTGTGTATTGTGTTTTCCTTCATACTGTTTCAATTTATTCTCTTGTTGATTTGGTATCAAAGCCTATTGGGATCTGGGTGGGAATAGTACTTTAGATTGCAGAAACCTAAGAGAGAACGTTCTTTGTCATTACAAAAGATATTAATCATACCATCATTCTTGGCACTTCATTCATCGACATAATCACTCAATACAAAACACATCATGATTGTATTATCTCCAAAATCAATAACATTAAACTTGTTTTCTCATTCTTAGAAAAATATAAGACTAGATATTTAAATCTAATTAAAGCATGCTCTAATACATACCTATTATATTAATACATTGATTCATGGAATACAATTTCATTTACATGATTTACAAAACCATGTTTTCTTTTTTTTCATATTGACAAACAATTACAAAACTCTGCTTTACAAAAGAAAATAACTGATTTTCAAAGATTGAACAATAACTGATGCAACCATATTATTCGATAGTTTTACCCATATTTAACTAGTGTTTTACTTATGTTTTATATATAAAAATGCCTTGATATTCTTTGTTTTATGTTTTGAAGGCATTTTTGGATGAAAGATGCAAAAATGAGTAAATTGAAGGTAATTAACAGATTTGACCTTTAGTCGGTGTTTTGTGCAGAGCGTAAGCTCTATAGGTCGAAATGAAGTGATTATAGTGGCATTAAAAAGCTAACATCCATACTTTTCTGAAAATTTAAGGCTAGAAAATTAAATAAGGAAGAGTATGGAAATCGTAGCTTTCAAAGTCAAATCTCGCAATCTGCTAATGTTAATCTTCAGCCAACAAAGATGGATTCTTGACTCAAAGACCTATCCACTCTCCAAATTTTAGCCAACAAAGATGTCATATGAGTGATATATGATTTTTCAAAGATGACAACTGAATTCTGCTAGCAAATAGGTTTCGTGAAGAAACGAGTCCAAATTATATTTTGAAGCATCTAAACTGACATCCAAGTTTTTATTTCAGCAATTTAGCTCCTCTAAGTCAAAGCTTGAAGATTTCATGCAACGCTATTTCTTCTTTTTTAAGAAAATAGTTATCGAACTATTTAAATGTAAACTGTTTACTTAATGGAGAACTATTTTGTAAAATAGAGATAGGTTTCCTAGGATATAAAAAGAATGAGAAAAGAGAAGGAGGGTAGCCAGCCAAGAGGAGTAAAACGTCGCCCCCTCTTCTAAGAAACCCAAAATCATGCATTCATCCATCTTTTTAATTAGTTGTTTGACATGGCCAAAAGCTTGATGTCTTCTCCCAAGTGCAAGAGTATCGAAGTAGTAAATAACCCGGTAAGACCGGGGTCGAACCGCAGGGAGGTTAACTATATAAATTATAAATAACAATACAACAACAACAATAATAATAACAACAACAATAATAACAATAATAGTAATAGTAATAATAATATTAATAGTAATAAAATACTCAGTACGTGACATTGTTATACTTGAGAATGATCTAAAAGATCAGGTCACAGGTTTCTAGCCTATATATTGAGTTTATGAAAAGATCAAAGAGATATATTATATAATATAAACAGATTTCTGATGCGAATGAACAAAGTAAGACTAACAATGTCAGGATCCTTGATCAAACACAGAGCATACTTAACGTATATAAAATATGACAAGAATACAAATAATAATAGTAGTAGTAGTAGTAGTAAAAAAAATAAAGAGGAAGAAATTAATGAGAACTTTGAGATGGAAGATTACTCTAAGGAATAAACAATGATAAAAACAAATGTCAAGGTTAGAGGATCCACTAATGGTGCTTCAAATAAGTATAGTATAAACTCTTATTATTCAATTGGAAACCACACACAAAGGAGGTTCCAATCAGATTATAATTGTTAACATGATTACATTAGTTATCTTATTCGAATAATGTTAATACTTGTAAATGTTGTCAGGCATTCATGATTATAACTTATGTTAACAACAAATCAAGTTCCTTTCATAGCTCAGGTGTCGGTTATACCATACAGTATGGGCTATGAAAGTGCCAAGTATTTGTTGTGCCAAGTATGCAACATAAATCTAGATTAACCATTTAACAAGTAAGGTATTAAAAGTGAACAAGATAACAAATATAAAACATGTTAGTATCCAACATTAAGGTCCATGTTAAGTTTATATTATACTTATTCTTACACCATTAGTGTACCCTTTTCACCTTGACATAATTAACTTAGCTAAACATAATGAAAGAAAGAAACATAAATGAACAAGATAAGAACATAAATGAGAAAGAAGTTAACCAAGTAAAGGAAAGGAAATGAAGTGCATAAACTTGATATTAATGAAAGCAAAACATAAGCAATACAACAAGAGAAAGCAAGAGTATGATCTTGATATGGAAACCTAGATGCCTTAATACATGGTAAATGCCTCCTTTTATAGGCTAAAATTTGGAACTATTGATTTGTTGACTAATTGATGACTGGGTGGCCATATCTTGACTTGGTGACAATCCTTATCTTCTTGTCTGAACAAGACATCATTGCTAACATCATAATTTTCATAGAATCCTTAAGAAAGTTCTAGGAAATTGTCTCAGCTTTCCAACAAAAAAAAGATGAGGTCATTTGGACTTCTAGAACTCAAGATATGGGCTGAACACTAGACAGTGTCTGGGCTGCAGGACAGTTTCGGACTTCTTTGTTGTTCCTACAATTTGGACTTCAAAACGGCCTTTTTAAATCTTGGGCTCCTCATAAAAGTTGTAGGCCTATGTCTTACCTTTCCATCCATATAAAGTGGACCTAAATCCGAGATCTAGAGCTCCAGATATAATCCAATTATCGAGCAATGTTCCAGTTTGGACTGCACCAGCATCTCTTTTCTAAGTTTGGCCATCTCTTTGTCCTTTCACTTTCAATACTTAAACTCATCAATCAATCCTTTCATTTATGTCTTAGGCCTACATTTAAGATGAGCATTTACCATAAATTAAGGTATCTTATAGTATTAAACTTGTTATTATAAAACATGCTTTAGTTAAGGAGTTATTGATACTTCAAGTGCAAAATGATGGTATAAAACCTTGATAAACATGCACTTTTAAGTACTAATCACACCCCCCCAACCAGCTTATTACTAGTCCCTAGTAATCAAAAGTGTTAAAATAGAGAAATAATTTGCAAGTTCCACAAAGCAAGGCATTCATCATTCAACTTCCATTAATCTATCCAGATAAACAAACTCTTATTAAATTTATATTCCTGCTTCATATTTCTTAAACAAGATATTAATAAACCTTCTTTTTATATGCTCAATGTATGAAAACATAGATGATGGGGCTTTTGTTGGAAGAAAACAATATTATGTTCGAATGTTTAAGGTTAACTCCCTTGGGTTTGGATTATTATTATTTTTTTCTTTTTCTTTTTTTTTATATACACATACAACTTAAAACACAATGTATCTTTAACCTATGTAACGAGTTTTCGGCTAATGACTCCCAAACCAATTGGTCTTAGGGCATTAGGTGTTGAGACACCCCTATGAGCTTAGCAACTCGGGTTGCAGATACTGATACGTAGATAGTGCAATGTTTGATTCCCTTAAGCTTTTCTCCTTAACCCATGTAACAAGCTTTGGGCCAATAGCTCCCAAGTCAGTTGACTTTAGGGTATTAGGTGTTAAAACACCCATTCGGGCTTAATTGTTTAGGTTAGGGAGGCTACGAAACCAAACTTATTTACGTTTTTATTATCATCAATATTATCAAATTTTTTTTTTACAAATTATATACTATCCCTTTCCCTTAGTTGTTACCTTCAACAATAGAACATAAATAATGTAATAATCCAATGTGCAACCCACAATCATATGTTAAAGTGTGTGTGTGAAAATGAAGGTTTAATAATACTTGTTAAATGAGTATATGAGCATAATCAAATGATAACAATGCGAGAGTTTGTAAACCTGAATATTTCAAGAAGTATTATGATAGACCTTGGTAATGATACTTACTAAGATACGTCTCAAGAGTCAATCAAATTTCCTCCTTACTCTGCCATCCTAATAAGGATACTTACTAAGTTGCGTCTTAAGAATTAATAAAACTGACTCCTTACTCTGCCATCCTAATAACAATTTTGTCAAATGATTTTAATAATAGCAAAAACAGTTAGTAAGTTAGTTTTTTTTGTTTAACTACTACCCTCTCCCCCCAACCAAAACGAGACATTGTCCTCAAAGTCCTAAGGTAGAAAGATAGAGTATAGAAGACATCACTTGAAACAGCGAACAATGACAAACCTGAAACACACTTAAACAAATATAAGAAGTAACAAAATAATATGCTATTAATAAAACCAAAAGACACAAGGTTTCACAGATGAAGGCTCAAATCTAATCTAGGCTTTTTACGGCTTTTCTTAGTTGACCAATTTAGGCGACTCATGCAGGGATCAATGACAGGGATGAAAGATTGTAGTTGGTCAATCAATTGTTCAGCAGTAGCAGCAAAGATTATGATTTGTGGTGCCGAAGATGTTAGAAATTCCTGTTCCACAGCTTGATCAAGGAAAGACAGCAACTTATCATAAAAACCATTGACATTTAACAAACCTATAGGTTTATGGTGAATGTGCAATTGGGCCCAGGATGAAATATGAAAGATCTCTTCCAATGTGCCCAGACCACCTGGTAAGGCAATGAAGGCATCAACATGGTTAAACATGGTATTCAGTCGGTCAGACATTGTGGGGACCTGTAGTTCCTCTCCAATTGTTTTTCCAATGATGTCCCTATTTGCTAAAGCTTTGGGAACAACCCCCAAAACTTGACTGACTCCTAAAAATGCAGCTATTGACACACCTCCCATTAACCCAGGGCTGCCTCCCCCATACACTAAATGAATCTTTCTCTCAGCTAGTACCCGACCAAGATGATTTGTTGATTCTAAAAACTCTTCTTCTTTCCTAGGACTGGATCCACCAAAAACACAAATATTTCTTATGTGATGACTTGAGGAACCTGCCATTTCTACACACTTTTATATTTGATGAATGTATAGGTTGAGTAGAAATGAAGGGAAGGAAGAGAAGAATTTATAAATGAGAAATTGAAAATGCAATCATATCACCTATATGTAGGCCAGCTGTTGTCTCACACTCTCTCTTTTTATTTATTTATTTTAACAAAGCATGTATGTACAGGTAGTTGTGATTGTGGCTCACATCTTCCCTTGGTTTTACATCCAAGAATGGCTTAAACGCCCTTTATGGGTCGGGGATAGGCTTACCATCCAATTTTCTTAAAAACTAGCAAACAGGGTCTTTTTTAGTCAGATTCCCAAGACTAAGTCGAGCATGTTCTTTATGGAATTGTGGCCATAAATCATGAATTGCATGATGCACATCTCCACTAGGATGCGTCTCAAGAGTCAACAAAAGATTATCTAAAGACCCCTTACTCAGGCCATCCTTAATGAATTGTATTTTATCTTCACGGTTTACAGATACCATTCCTAAAGAACGACACGTCGCATTACAAGTCCATCTGGCACATCTGTGACAGACTTTCAGTCGTTTTGCACGACATTTCTTTGCAAAAGTGCTTTTACCTATTCCAGGCATGTGTGAAATGAAAGAATTGGAGGACTCACCTGATAAGCAGACTTTTGCTTCAATTAGCCAGCGAATATCTTCAGGAATTCCATGATTCATTAACAACCTCAATCTTGCACACCTAGCATGGTAAATTTTTGTAATCGTATTTGGAGGCAAAGCGGGAAAATACCTTTTCAACTTTTCAAGAGTGGTGTCCATTTTCAAATGAGAATTGGGGAAAAGATTCAGAGAAGGGAGAAAGAGCAGAGAATTGTACAAATATATACAGATATAAGTTATTTGGGAAACTAAAAGAACCGACTTAAGTTACGGAGTACCGTTATCTGCCATTTGACCAGGGTGAGAGAGACTAGCAAAACAAAAGTTACACCAAAACAAAACACAAAACAATGTGAGAAAAAAAAAAGAATCAATCTTTATATACAGGATCACTCAATTCAATAGAGTCATTTTCAACCGAAAAATTATCAAAATAAACTTTCAAACAATGCCTATTTACCTTAAAAACATTGTCATTCTTTGGATTCTCAATATCACAGGCCCCATATGGATGCACATGTTTCACAATAAAAGGACCGCTCCATCTTGATCTTAGTTTTCCAGGAAATAAATGGAGTCGAGAATTATTAAACAAAACTTTTTGACCAACATTGAATGTTTTTCTCAGTATTTTCTTGTCATGAAAGTCTTTGATTCTTGCTTTATGAATTCTTAAATTGTCATATGCATCATTTCTTATTTCCTCAAGCTCATTCATTTGCAATTTTCGCAGCTGACTAACATCATCAAGGTTTGAATTGAAAGCTTAATAGCCCAATAAGCTTTATGTTCAATTTTCATAGGCAAGTGACAAGGTTTTCCATGGACAAGTCTATAAGGTGACATACCTAATGATGTTTTATAAGCAGTTTGATAAGCCCAAAGTGCATCATTAAGTCTTAAAGACTAGTCTTTCCTATTAGGGTTCACTGTTTTCTCCAAGATTTGTTTGATCTCCCTATTAGCAAGCTCTACGTGTCCACTTGTCTGAGGGTGATAACGGGTGGCAACTTTGTGTTTGATTCCATATTTCTTCATTAAATAATCAAATGGCTTGTTGCAGAAATGTGTTCCACCATCACTTATCATGGCTTGAGGGATTCCAATTTGACTCAAAATATTGTCTTTCAAAAACTTTATCACTATTTTGTGATCATTATTTCGACTTGGAATTGCCTCTATCCATTTTGAAACATAATCTACTGCGACTAATATGTACACGAAACCAAATGATGGAGGAAATGGACCCATGAAATCTATACCCCAACAATCAAAGATCTCAATAACAAGAATAGGATTTAAAGGCACCATATGACGTTTTGAAATAGATCCTAATTTTTGACAATTTTCACAAGTCTTGCACAATGCATGTGAGTCCTTGAACATGGTGGGCCAGTAAAATCCATTTTGTAAGATTTTAGCAGTTGTCTTTTACGACGAGAAAGGACCCCCATATGCCTTAGAATGACAAAATTTAATGACACTACTTACCTCATTGTCAGAAATATTTGATCAAGACAATATTTGAACAAATATGGGTTATCCCAATAAAAGTTCTTCACTTCGTTCAAGAACTTTCTTTTGTCTTGGGTACTCCAATGAGCTGGCAATTATCCTGAAACAAGAAAATTAACAATATTAGCAAACCAAGACATCATAGAAACGGAAAGTAAAGATTCATCGGGAAAATAGTCATCGATTGGTGTGATGTTAGATTTCAAATCTGTTGTCAATCTTGACAATTGATCTGCAACAACATTTTCGGTGCCTTTCTTGTCTTTGATTGTGATATCAAATTCTTGAAGTAACAAAATCCACCGCACCAATCTAGCCTTAGAATCTTTCTTAGAAAGAAGATATTTTAATGCTGCATGATCACTAAGAAGATATTTCAATACTATGCAAGTAAAACTTTAAATAATGCTCAAATGAATTACACCATCTTAATTCATTTGTTGTTTTTAGTGATCATGCAGCATTGAAATATCCTCTTTCTAAGAAAGATTCTAAGGCTAGATTGGTGCGATGGATTTTGTTACCTCAACAATTTGATATCACAATCAAAGACAAGAAATGCACTGAAAATGTTATCGCAGATCATTTGTTAAGATTGACAACCGATTCGAGATCTGACATCACACTAATCAATGACTACTTTCCTAATGAATCTTTACTTTTCATCTCTACAATGCCTTGGTTTGCTAATATTGTTAATTTTCTTGTTTCAGGACAATTGCCAGCTCATTGGAGTACCCAAGACAAAAGAAAGTTCTTGAACGAAGTGAAGAACTTTTATTGGGATGACCCGCATTTGTTCAAATATTGTCCTGATCAAATATTTTAAAGATGCATTCCTGACAATGAGGTAAGTAGTGTCATTAAATTTTATCATTCTAAAGCATATGGGGGTCTTTTCTCGTCGTAAAAGACAACTGCCAAAATCTTACAAAGTGGATTTTACTGGCCCACCATGTTCAAGGACTCACATGTATTGTGCAAGACTTGTGAAAATTGTTAAAAGTTGGGATCTATTTCAAAACGTCACATGATGCCTTTAAATCCTATTCTTGTCATTGAGGTATTTGATTGTTGGGGTATAGATTTCATGGGTCCATTTCCTCGATCATTTGGTTTCTTGTACATATTAGTCACAATTAATTATGTTTCAAAATGGATAGAGGCAATTCCAAGTCGAAACAATGATCACAAAATAGTAATAAAGTTTTTGAAAGAAAACATTTTAAGTCGATTTGGAATCCCTCGAGCCATGATAAGTGATGGTGGAACACATTTCTGCAACAAGCCATTTGAGGCTGTAATGAAGAAATATGGAATCACACAAAGTTGTCACCCCTTATCACCCTCAGACGAGTGGACAGGTAGAACTTGCTAATAGAGAGATCAAACAGATCTTGGAGAAAACAGTGAACCCTAATAAAAAAGACTGGTTTTTAACACTCAATGATGCACTTTAGGCTTATCGAACTGCTTATAAAACATCATTAGGTATGTCACCTTATAGACTAGTCTATGAAAAACCTTGTCACTTGCTTGTGGAACTTGAACATAAAGCTTATTGGGCTATTAAAGCTTTCAATTCAAACCTTAATGATGCTAGTCAGCTGCAAAAATTACAAATAAATTAGCTCGAGGAAATAAGAAATGATGCATATGAAAATTCATGAATTCATAAAGAAAGAATCAAAGAGTTTCATGACAAGAAAATACTGAGAAAAACATTCAATATTGGTCAAAAAGTCTTGCTTTATAATTCTTAACTCCATTTATTTCTTGAAAATTAAGATCAAGATGAAGCGATCCTTTTATTGTGAAATATGTGTATCCATATGGGGCCTGTGATGTTAAGAATCCAAAGAATGGCACTGTTTTCAAGGTAAATGGGCATCATTTGAAAGTTTATTTTGATAATTTTTCAGTTGAAAATAACTCTATTGAATTGAGTGATCATATTTATATTTATAAAGATTAATTCTTTTTCTCACATTGTTTTGTGTTTTGTTTTGGCATAACTTTTGTTTTGCTAGTCTCTCTCACCCCGGTCAAATGGCGGATAACGGTACTCCGTGACTTAAGTCGGTTCTTTCAGTTTCCCATAATAATTGATATCTGTATATATTTGTACAATTCTTTACTCCTTCTCCCTTCTTTGAATCTCTTCTCCAATTCTCATTTGAAAATGGACACCACTCTTGAAAAATTAAAAAAGTATTTTCTCGCTTTGCTTCCAAATGCGATTGCAAAAATTAATCGTGTTAGGTGTGCAAGATTGAGATTGTTAATGAATCATGGAATTCCTGAAGATATTCGCTGGCTAATTAAAGCAAAGGTCTGATTATCAGGTGAGTCCTCTAATTTTTTTTATTTCACACATGCCTTGAACATGTAAAAGCACTTTTGTAAAGAAACGTCATGCAAAACAACTAAAAGTCTATCACAGATGTGCTAGATGGACTTGTAATGCGACATGTCGTTCTTTAGGAATGGTATCTGTAAACCATGAAGATAAAATACAATTCATTAAGGATGGCTTGAGTAAGGGTTCTTTAGATAGTCTTCTATTGACTCTTGAGATGCATCCTAGTAAAGATGTGCATCGTGCAATTCATGATTTATGGCCATAATTCAATAAAGAACATGCTCGACTTGGTCTTAGGAATCTAACTAAAAAAAACCTTGTTTGCTAGTTTTTAAGAAAACTGGATGGGAAGCCTATCCCCGACCTATAGAGGGCGTTTAAGCCGTTCTTGGATGTAAAACCAAGGGAAGATGTGAGCCACAACACAACTACCTGTACATACACATGCTTTTTCAAAATAAATAAATAAAGAGAGTGTGAGACTACAACTGGCCTACATATAGGTGGTATGATTGCATTTTCAATTTCTCATCTATAAATTCTTCTTTTCCTTCCCTTTATTTCTACTCAACCCATACATTCATTAAATATAGAAGTGTGTAGAAATGGCAGAGCTGTATTTTTAGGAGGCAGTCAAGTTTTAGGGGTCGCCCCTAAAGCTTTAGAAAATTGGGACATCATTGGAAAAATAATTGAAGAGCAACTACAGGTCTCTACAATGTCTGATCGAATGAATACAATGTTTAAACACGTTAATCCCTTCATTGCATTACTAGGTGGTTTAGGCATATTGGAAGAAATTTTCATATTTCCTCTTGGTCTCAACTGCACATTCACCATAAACCTATAGGTTTGTTAAATGTTAATGGTTTTTATAATAATTTGTTGTCTTTCCTTAATCAAGCTGTGGAGCAGGAATTTCTAACATCTTCGGCATGACAAATCTTAATCTCTACTGCTACTGCTGAACAATTGATTGACCAATTATAATCTTTCATCCCTGTCATTGATCCCTGCATGAGTCGCCTAAATTGGTCAACTAAGGAAAGTCATAAAAAACTTATATTAGATTTGAGCCTTCATTTATGAAACCTTGTGTCTTTTGGTTCTATTAATAGCATATTATTTTGTTTTGTTACTTCTTATATTTGTTTAAGTGTGTTTTAGGTTTGTCATTGTTCGTTGTTTCAGGTGATGTCTTTTATACTCTATCTTTCTACCTTCGGATATTGAGGACAATGTCTCGTTTTGGTTGGGAGGAGAAGGTAGTAGTTGACATAAAAAAAAAATAACTTACTACCTGTTTTTGCTATTATGCTATTATTAAAACCATTTCACAAAATTTTTATTAGGATGGCAGAGCAAGGAGGAAATTTTATTGACTCTTGAGACGTATCTTAGTAAGTATCATTATCAAGGTCTATCAGAATACTTCTTGAAATATTCAGGTTTACAAACTCTCGCAGTGTTATCACTTGATTCTGCTCATATACTCATTTAACAAGTATTCTTAAACCTTCATTTTCACACACACACTTTAACATATGATTGTGGGTTGCACATTGGATTATTATATTATTTATGTTCTTTTGTTGAAGGTAACAACTAAGGGAAATAGATAGTATATAATTTGCAAAAAAAAGAAGATAATATTGATGATAATAAAAACGTAGATAAGTTTGGTTTCATAGTTGATTAGTACTTAAAAGTGCATTTTTATCATGGTTTTATATCATCATTTTGCACTTGAAGTATCAATAGCTCCTTAACTAAAACATGTTTTATAATAACATACCTAATAATATAAGATACCTTTAATTTATGGTAAATGTTCATCTTAAATGCAGACCTATCACATAAATGAAAGGATTGATTGATGAGTTTAAGTATTGAAATTGAAAGGACAAAGAGAGGGCCAAACTTAGAAAAGAGATGTTAGTGCAGTCTAAACTGGAACATTGTTTGGTAATTTGGTCATATATCGAGTTCTAGATGTCCAAATGACCTCAGCCTTTTGAAAAGATTCGGTAAGACATAGGCCTACAACTTTCATGGAAGTCCAAGATTTAAAAACGTTGTTTTCAAGTCCAAATTATAGCAACAACTGAGAAGTCTGAATATGTCTTGCAACTCAGACACTGTTCAATATTTAGCCCATATCTCAAGTTCTAAAAGTCAAAATGACCTCAATTTTTTTTCCTAGAAAGATAAGACAATTTCCTATAACTTTCATGGTATAGGTGGTTCCAGTTTTGATGCTAGCAATGACGTTTTATTCAGACAAGAAGATAAGGATTTTCACCAAGTCAAAAGTTGGGCACCCAATTAACAATTAGTCATCAAATCAATAGTTTCAAATTTTGGCCTATAAAAGGAGGCATTTGCCAAGTATTTAGGGGCTTCGTTGTTCAGATCAAGAACTTGCTCTTTCTCTCTCTCTCTCTCTTTATATTTTTTGTAATTCTTAAGTTTTGCTTTCATTAATATCTTGTTTATGCTTTTCATTTCCTTTCCTTTACTTAGTTAACTTGTATCCTATTTATGTTCTTATTTGGTTTATTTATGTTTCTCTTCTTCATTATGTTTAGCTAAGTTTATTATGTCAAGGTGAAAAGGTTACACTAATGGTGTAAGAATAAGTATAGTGTAAACTCAACATGGACCTTAATGTTTAATATTAACATGTCTTATCTTTTTATCTTACTAATTCTTAATACCTTGCTTGTTAAATGGTTAATCTAGATTTGTGTTGTATAACACTTGGTACAACAAATGTTTGGCACTCTCATAGCCCAACCGTATGGTATTACCTATACATGTGCTATGAAAGGAACTTGATTTGTTGTTAACATAAGTTAGCATCATAAATTCCTGATAATATTTAAAAGTTTGGTGTTACTTAAATAAAATAATTAATAAGATCATGTTAACAATTTATTATGAGCTATTAATGACAAATCATCCGATTGAAACCTCCTTTGTGTGTGGTTTCTAGCTGAATAAAAAGAATTTATACTATACTTGTTTGAAATACCATTAGTGGATCCTCTAACCTTGACATTTGTTTTTATCATTGTTTAATCCTTACAATAATCTTCCATCTCAAAATTCTCATTAACTTCTTCTTTATTATTGTTGTTGTTGTTGTTGTTGTTGTTGTATTGTTGTCTTAATTTATACAATTAACTTTCCTGTAGTTCGACCCCGGTCTTGTCGGGTTATTTATTACTTCGAACTCTTATACTTGGGAGAAGACATCAATCTTTTG
The DNA here is from genome assembly GCA_018804465.1 of Populus tomentosa. Classification (NCBI taxonomy): domain Eukaryota; kingdom Viridiplantae; phylum Streptophyta; class Magnoliopsida; order Malpighiales; family Salicaceae; genus Populus; species Populus tomentosa. The sequence goes on from JAAWWB010000052.1 coordinate 13,916, forward strand.
GTCATGTCAATAGCCTCCCTAACCTAAGCAATTGAGCCCAAATGGGTGTTTTAACACCTAATACCCTAAAGTCAACTGATTTAGGAGCTATTGACCCAAAGCTTGTTACATGGGTTCAAGATAAAAGCTTAAGGGAATCAAACATTGCACTATCTATGTATCAGTATCTACAACCCGAGTTACTAAGCTCGTAGGGGTGTCTCAACACCTAATGCCTAAGACCAATTGATCTGGTAGTCATTAGCCTAAAGCTCGTTACATGGGTTAAAGATGCATTGTGTTGTGTGTGTGTGTGCGCGCATGTGTGTATAAGAAAAAAAAAAGAAAAAAAATAAAAATAAACAAATAAATATAAATAAAAAATAATCTCAACCCAAGAAAGTTAACCTTAAACATTAGAACATAATATTGTTTTCTTCCAACAAAAGCCCCATAATCTATGTTTTCATACATTGAGCACATAAAAAGAAGGTTTATTAATATCTTGTTTAAGAAATATGAAGCAGAAATATAAATTTAATGAGAGTTTGTTTATCTGGATAGATTAATGGAAGTTGAATGATGAATGCCTTGCTTTGTGGAACTTGTAAATTGTTTTTCTATTTTAACGCTTTGATTACTAGGGACTAGTAATAAGCTGGTTGGGGGGTGTGATTAGTATTTAAAAGTGCATTTTAATCAAGGTTTTATATCATTATTTTGCACTTGAAGTATCAATAACTCTTTAACTAAAGCATGTTTTATAATAACAAGTCTAATACTATAAGATACCTTAATATATGGTAAATGTTCATCTTAAATGCAGGCCTATCACATAAATTAAAGGATTGATAGATGAATTCAACTACTGAAATTATGAAGATAAAAAGAGGGTGAAGCTTAGAAAAGTGATGCTGGTTCAGTCCAAATTGGAAAACTATTCGGTAATTGGGTCATATCTGGAGCTGTAGATCTTGGATTTAGGTCTACTTTATATGGATAGAAAGATAAGACATAGGCCTAGAACTTTCATGTGGAGTCTAAGATTTAAAAAGGCCTTTTCAAGTCCAACTTATAGCAACAACAGAGAAGTCCGAATCTGTCCTGCAACCTAGACACTATTCAGTGTTCAGCCCATATCTCGAGTTTTAGATGTTCAATTGACCTCAATTTTTTTTTTCCTGGAAAGCTGAGATAATTTCCTAAAACTTTCATGATAAAGGTGGTTCAAATTCTAACGTTAGCAATGATGTTTTGTTCAAACAAGAAGATAAGGATTGTCACCAAGTCAAGATGTGCCCACCCACTCAACAATTATTCATCAAATCAATAGTTTCAAATTTTGGCCGATAAAAGGAGGCATTTGCCATGCATTTAGGCATTTTGGTGTTCATATCAAGATCATGCTCTTGCTGTCTTTCTTTATAATTTTGTAATGTTCAAGTTTTATTTTATGTTCTATTAATCTCTTGTTTATGCTTTTCATTTTCTTTTCATAATTATGTTCTTATCTTGTTTATTTATGTTTCTTTCTTTCATTATGTTTAGCTAAATTTACTATGTCAAGGTGAAAAGGTTACACTAATTGTGTAAGAATAAGTATAGTATAAACTCAACATGGACTTTAATGTTTGATACTAACATGTTTTATATTTATTATATTGCTCACTCTTAATACCTTGCTTGTTAAATGGTTAATCTAGATTTGTGTTGAACAACCCATGGTACAACAAATACTTGGCACTTTCATAGCCCTACTGTATAGTATAACCAATACTTGTGCTATGAAAAGAACTTGATTTGTTGTTAATATAAGTTTTCACCATGAATACCTGATAATATTTACAAGTATTGGCATTACTCAAATAAAATAATTAATGTAATCATGTTAACAATATATAATCCGATTGGAACCTCCTTTGTATGTGGTTTCCAATTGAGTAATAAGAGTTTATACTATACTTGTTTGAAGTACCATTAGTGGATCCTCTAACCTTGACATTTGTTTTTATCATTGTTTAATCCTCAAGTTAATCTTACATTTTAAAGTCCTCTTCAATGTTACTATTACTATTATTATTATTATTACTACTACTACTACTATTAGTATTGTTGTTATTATTATTATTATTATTATTATTATTATTATTATTATTAGTATTATTATTATTGTTGTTATTGTTGTTGTTGTGTTGTTGTTGTTTATAATTTATATAGTTAACCTCCATGTGGTTCGACCTCGGTCTTGCCGGGTTATTTATTACTTCGACACTCCTGCACTTGGAAGAAGACATCAATCTTTTGTTCATGTCATTTAACATCCTCTTATCATTTATTTATTTATTTACTAAATCATGTAAAGAAATTTTAGTGTTCTTATAAATACAGTCAGTCACTACCACAACATTAGCAAATTGCTAAGCTGAGCTTCTCATTACATGCTCATAATAAGGTGCTTTAAGGGTATTAGCAAATAAGGTAGCCATCTTTTTATCCAAGAATAAGGGATGTACTTAGACAGTCAAATCTCTCCATCATTGAGCATGTTCACATATAGTCTCTTTATCTCTCTTTTTTTATATGAGTCAGACTAACCTATGAGGAGCAATGTTCATGTTGTACTTGTATTGCTTAATAAAAGCATCTATAAGATCCTTACACTTTTATATTTTCATGTTGTCTAATCTCATATACCAGCTTAATGCAGCTCCACTCAAGCTATCTAGAAATAAATGCATTAATAGCTTTTCATCATACACAACCTTTGTCCTCTTATTATAGTAGGATTTGAGATGAGTGGAAGGGTATTGAATTCCATTATATTTTATAAATTCAAGTACATGAAATTTCTTTAATATGATCACATTAGGTACAAGGTACATCTTGGCAACTTAGACGGGATCATATAAGTCAATACCTTCAACGGCCCTCACCTTTGCCTCTGATGTTGTTATCTTATCATACTCAACATCATCATAGTATTTTATCTTGTGAGACTCGTTAGTAGATGCATCCACAACTATTAGGGTTGGTGTATATATAGTCGGCTGCATGAATTCCATATTATAGTGGGGTTCTTGACCTTGGCCATTTATCCCTTCTTTAAGTTAGATTATAGCCTAAGCATGGGCAAAGATCACAAACCGTTTAGATGGGCCTTCACCAAAGATATTCTTAAGCGTCTTCTCAAGTAGGTTGGTAATGCGAGCCATGTTGAGTTTCAAGGAGTCCAACTCCCTTTCAAAATGAGCGTCATAATGGGCATGTTCATCTTCTTCTATGTTTCTTCATCGAAGTCTAGTGTTGTAGGTTTTGCATATTTGGATTTTATAGGGACCGATATTTCAACTTGTACATGCACATATGACATTTAAAACCCCAAAGCATGCATGCATGCTCATGGATGAATACAAATGAGTAGATGTACACATACATTAAATATGGATTAGTATGTTTAAAGAGCTAATACATGACTTTTTTTTTAATATACATAAAATTCGTAGTCTGATGAATCTGAAGGGATCTTTTCTTGAGTCCTCATCTTAGTTAAATCCAATATATATTGGAGAGTACAATACAAAATGATGGGTTTGAGCCCCTTTCATTCAATAAAGATAAATAGTTCTTAGATATAGAGATGAATGTTGTTTTTTTACATGTGGAGAGATAAAATTCCTATGCATCTCTATTCATCCTCAAACTAAATCCCCTATTATGCCTTGTTTGTTTCCAGGAAAACCAATTCCTGGAATTCATTTTCCTTAGTTTCCATTGTTTGGCACCAATGTGGAAAACTAGTCAACGGAAACTTAATTCCGGTCAAAATAGAAAACGTAACTTTAGCTGAGGAAAGTGTTTTCCTTTGTATAAACAAAGGAAAACACTTTCCTTTCTTTTTCATTACACATATTTTTCTCAAAAAAATCTCATCACAGTCTCTCTCTTTTCTTTGTAAATAATTGTGAAGCAGGAACAAGTGCATCATTTCTCTGGAAAAATTGAAGCTCTTTTCCAGGTATTTGTTTTCCTTCATTTCCTTTATATATTATGTTTTTATTTTCTTCTCCTTTATGTTTTTTATCTTCTTCGTTAGATTTGTAATATTTTGGCAAAAATCCTTCATCTTCTTGATAAATCTGCTACCTGTCATATTTTTCCCATAACATAACACAGTTCTCTTCTTCAAAACAACCCAAATTCATAAATCAAGCCAGAAAAGTACATTTTTTCCATTCTTCTTTCAACACATCCTGCAGAACCGGCATAACCAACCAAACCACAAATCAAAGCACAATCTGTACCCTGAAGATTACTGTGAATCAATCAAGGAAAATGCCCAAACTTCCCCAGCAAAAAGCAGTCCCTACCGAGCAGTCCCCGTCCCCGGATCCAGCCACCATATCCCGGGTGGAAGCATAAAGAAAGAGAGGCAACATGTATAACTGGAATTAGCCACCATATCAAGGAATTAATCAACCTTTGCTCTCTTTTTTTCCAAGTCCCAGTAGAAGTTGTTGGGGGAGAGAGGGAGTAGAACCGAGAGAAACCGAGAGAAACCGTATAGGGGAAGGGGAAGGGGATGACAGAAACCGAACAGGGGAAGGGGATGAGAGAACTGAAACAAAACAGGGGAAGGGGAAGGGGAAGGGGAAGGGGATGACAGAAACCGAACAGGGGAAGGGGATGAGAGAACTGAAACAAAACAGGGGAAAGGGAAGGGGATGAGAGAAACTGGGGGAAGACCGAACAGGGGAAGGGGAAGGAAACTGAAACCGAACAGTGGGAAGGGGAAGGGGAAACTGAAACCGAACAATGGGAAGGGTCGAGAGTTGATTCTGTTAATAAGGGGATTTAATATAAAAACGTTGATAACACTAAAACACATGATTTTGCTGACACAATTATTGCTTTATTTTGCTATATGTATAAATGTGCTTGATTTATTTTGCTTTGATTAATTCATGATTATTGTTTGATTATATTTGTTGCTTATGGATAAATTTGTGGGATGATGCTGGTAGTTATATACATTTCATTGCGTAATGTCTATTAATCGTTGTGAACTTATGAATTGTATAAATTTCAAAACAGTGTTATCATCGAGAAATTGAATTTTATGGTCTTAAATAATATATTTGAAGACCTTGTTTGTTTAGGGAATGAGATATCATTGCCATAACTATTATATATTGTCAGCTTGTTTTAACATAATTTATTGTATTGATTGTGTAAGTATTTTATATGCTTTTTTTAATATTTATTTCCCTAAATTTTTAGGTTTTATTATCAGAAAACTTCACTTTCATGTCATGGATAGTAAGATAATTAATGCAACATGTATGGGAGCAGCTGTAACTATGATAGCAACATGGGTAGCTATTATTGAACAAGAAACAAATAGAACTTATATACCAAGAGAACCACGTATAAATGCAATTGCTCAACGAGAATTTTATATTGACAGCATTTTGAATCGAGGTGATAGACATTGCGTTGAACAAATTCGTATGAAACTTGTTGTCTTTTATAGATTGTATGATGTTCTCACAAGTCGTGACCTATTACGATCAACTTAAAATGTGTCCATTAGGGAGCAAGTAATTGTGTTCTTACAAATTGTAGGCCAAAACCAAAGATTTCATTTTATTAGTGGTGTATACTATAGGTCTGTTGAAACTATCCATCGTTACTTTAGAATTGTTTTAAAAGCAATTCTTAAGTTATACAAGCACCTTATTAAAGATCCAGAGGATACCGTTCTAGCTGAGATAATGAATAATCGAAGATTTTATCCCTATTTTAAGGTATGTGAACAATACCAATATTTATATACATTAATTAATTACATCTAGAATAAAAGTTTATAAATCATTTTTTCATGTTTATATAGGATTGTGTGGGAGCAATTGATGGTACACATGTTCATGCAAATGTTACTGTTGAGATTCAAGGAAAGTTTCGAGGTCGAAAAGAAGGAACAACACAAAATGTTTTAGTAGCTATAACTTTTGATTTGAAGTTTATATATGTTTTAGCTGGCTGGGAAGGAAGTGCACATGATTCACGGGTTTTAAGTGATGCATTATCAAGACCTAGTGGTCTAAAAATTCCAGAAGGTATATAATAAAGTATTGTATTATATGCAATAAACATATTAAATGTCTTATCAGATAAAGATAGTAATAGGTTTTATTTTTTTTAATTTGTAGGGAAATATTATCTTGGTGATGCTAGTTACGGTATTCGAAAAGGAATCATTTCTCCTTTTCATGGAGTTCGATATCACTTGAATGAGTTTACAGAACGTGCACCAGAAAATGAAAATGAGCTATTTAATCTTCGACACTCTTCATTGAAAACCGCTATTGAGCGAGGGTTTGGTATTTTGAAGAGTCGTTTTAGATCAATTGATGGAAGATCTTTTTGGTCTTATGAAACACAAGTAGATGTTGTGCTTGCATGTTGTAATATTCATAATCACATAATGGGGGTTGATCCTTATGACTTTATTATGGAAGAAATATGTTCGGATAATGAACCAATTAGACGAACAATCAACTTAAGTTAATGGGAGGAAAGGGAAGAGAATAGGGAGTGGATAACAAAAAGAGAAATGATTGCATCAACCATGTGGAATGACTATAACACTCAAAGAAACTAGTAATTGAGTGTTAATTATATGTGTTTGTTTTTATTATGTCTTGCTTGAGTTTGTATTATCTTTGTTATGTATTTGGAGTAGATGTTGACTTTATTATAATTTCTCTTTTAATTATTAATTGTAGTTTTTATATGAAATTTATTAAATCTAAATATTTTATTATTTTATTTTGTATAAATTTGTAATTTTTTTTTTTGTAGAAATGAGTTCCACGCAGAATGAAAAATTAAAGGGCAAGCATTTCACATGGTCTAAGCCTATGTCTCACATGTTGCTTGAAATATTAGCTGAGGAGGCACTTAAAGGAGGCAAACCTTCTTCTACATTCAAAGCAGAATCTTTTGTTAAGGTGGCTACAGAAATAAGTCAGAAGTTCAACGTCCAATGCGAGCCTAAACATGTGGACAATCATCTCAAGACTGTGAAAAAAGAATGGGGAATAATAACCAAACTTAAAAATAAAAGTGGCTTTGGCTGGATGATTGTTTGAAGATGATTACAGTTTCGAAAGATGTATATGATGAAGTAGTGAAGGTATGATAAATATTATACTCTTTGTAATTTTTTTGTTTACTTTTGTTTCTAAAATGTTATACAATGAACTAAAAAATTAAATGTTCTAAACTTTATAAACAGGCACATCCCAATCATGACAAGTTTCTCAACAAAAAACTTGATATGTACGAGGCAATGACAATTGTTGTTGGAAAAGACATGGCAACCAGAAATTATACCAAATCATATGCTGATGTCAACTTAGAAGAGAACACTGAAGAGCAGTCAATTTCAATTGAAAATGAAGGTGAATATGAAGAAAGTTATAAGGGAAAAGAAACATCTTCCTCTAGTACACAAAAGAGGCAACATAGGAAGAGAAATCGCATGTATGAAGATGATGGTATTGAAAAGTTGTCTAAACAGATTGGAGATGTAGCATTTGCAATTCAAAGCCTCAGCAAAAATCAACTTGATGTTAATGCACTGTATACGGAAGTGATGAAAATTGAAAGCTTTGATGAGATCACTCTTGGGGATGCATTTGATCATTTGGTCCAAAATGAAATGTTGGCAAAAGCATTTATGGCAAAAAATGCTAATTTGAGGAAAATTTGGGTTCAAAATTTTATGAACCAACACTGCTACAGGCCTGGTTGCTAAGATGGTTTGACTATGTTTAAAATTTGGGTTTAGACTATGTTTGTTATTTAACGACTATGTTTACTTGTTTAATTCGGTTTAGCATGTTTATGTTTGTAATTCCAATTAATATGTATGTATATGACATCGAAACTTAATATTTATGCATGACTATGTTTGATGTTAGATATTTATATTTATATCTTGATGTTTATTTGATATATATTAAAGGGATATTAAAGAGATAATTGTCTTTACCCGTATAAAAAAAAATATTTATCCAAAAAACCCATAAAAATATTTTTGTATGTATTTATCTTTTAAAAAATTCTTTATACCAAAAAAAAACTCAAATATATAACTCTTACCATAAACTAATTTGGCTTTCTTCATATGAAAAAAAAAAAAAAAACTTATTTTAAGCTTTTAAAATTGAAAAAAATATATTAATAGGTTTTACGTAAAAAATATTTCACAAGCTTATTTCTCTATAATATGATATGATATATATAGTTATATTTTATAAAATAAGTTATGTAAGAATATAGGATATAATAAAAAAAAATTCATCATTATACTTTTTAGGTTTCATTTTTTTTTATTGTAAGTGATTAAATATTTTATATTAAATATTTTATATATATTAGATAAACTTGAAAAAAATTTAATTCATTAATAAATTATTTTCCAGTTCATTTTTCATAACACAACCAAACAGTAGAAAGTGTTTTCCAGTTCATTTTCCATAACATTACCAAACATCGGAAAATACTTTCCCGAAATTCACTTTCCAAAAAAAAACCACTTTCCTGCAAACAAACAGAGCCTTAACTATATTTTGAATGAAAGCTAAAACATCATTCAAGTATTCCTGATATGTGCTAGCATTGTTGCTGATTAAAGAGCTCATTTCACTCACAACTCATTTGCCTTTTGAATCACCCTATCAATTAACTTGTTCGTATATTCTATATAGTAATGAAACAAAGTATTTTCTTAAAGCAACATATTATTGTTCGTGGCCAATGACTCATTGTTTCTATTTAGTATTTGAAGTGTCATGTCTAGTTGTTAGATCTGGTTTCTAACCCTTTGAAATTCTTCTCTGTCAATATTAAGTTCATTAGTCTTTGTGTTTTGTCTTAGTTTACTCAACTCTTTCTCAGCCTCTAGATATTAGCCTCCCAGCTTCTTTAATTCATCATCTCCAATTTCTAAGTCAGATTGAACCATGGTGACTCATTTTTCCTATTTCAAACTTTTCTTGGAGCGAATCAATATGGTCCTAGCAGGGCTAGGTTTCACAATACCTGATTTTTTTTTAATTTATTTTTATTTTTTATTTAAATTTTAATTACCACCCTCTTTTTTTTAATTATTTAGCATTTTTAATAGTAATAAATCTTTTAATTTGTTTCCATTATTTCATAATACTTCAAAGAGATTATTGTATTTCTTTATGTTTTTTTTCTTTTCATATTTTGCTTGATGTATTTATGAGAATCATTTGTACTTAGTGACTAGAATTAATCTCTAAGATAAATAAAAGAAAATATATAGAATAAAAAGGATAACCAAGGTAAAATATTTGTACATGCATCTATTTTTTTATTTCTAATAAAGAAAAACAACTTCTCGTTTTAGTTTTTAATTAATATTAATAATTATTTTTTTATTTAGTAGTTTATATATTTTTCAATTTATTTTATTACATGTAGACATCAATTTTTTATTTCACAATAAAAAAAACTCATGATATTGAAAATTGTATCCATAAAGTCAAATTTTTTTTTCCCTTTTTTGTTAGAAATTCATGAGAAATGTTCCAAATATTTGTTTCAAATGTATCTATTTGCCATAGTTAGAACTGATGTCATAGAGGATGTCTAATTCTTTGATCCAAGGAGGACTTTGACACGAGCCAATGTACGTGCATCGATTGATCTTTGCCTTACATCCCAATATTGTAAATTTATGTTCTCAATTGTCCACTCTAAAACCATCTCGTAGGCATGTGAAGTGGGTTTACAGTAACTCTTCCACTACAAGTGAGGTATATAGAACATATATCCATGGCTGAATATAATCTGGAAAAAATTATAGAAGCTAAATATGCTATTACAGGGAACCAAAAATGTACCCGTGGATGCACTAACTGGTACAATCACATACAATCTGAACATTCTTGTCATGATTCATGGCACTTTTTGTCTATCCATCTTTGGAGAAATGTTGTTGTGGTCCTTGTGGAGGCCATGGTTATTACTGGAGGTGATTGATAATCTATTATTTTGGGATTTAAGGAAAACAGAAGTTCAAGGCCAATAAACAAAACTCTAATTATATTGTCTATTGTCATATCACATACGCTAAGTATCTCTAAAAGTAACAATCATGTTGAGAAGTTATTCCAGAAACGTGCAAGATAAGCTTCTTGGGAAAAAAAAATAACATTTCTTTGAACTTGAATTTTGCATTTCATTGTTATGGAAATAAAAAGACATGATAAAATTACACGATTCAAACCAATTGTAACTTAATTGACATATTATGTCACAATTTTAGATAAATTTTGATTTGAAGCTTATTGTTAAGAAAATAACAATAGTAATGACTTAAATTATATGAAAAAATTATTTGTCAAAGACGGTGAGAGCACGAGACTTTACAAAAGTGTACGTATCCATTTATTCTTGAAGAAAAAAAAGTTATATTTCTCTTAGAAAAATGGTATGTATCTCTCTCTCTCTCTCTCTCTATATATATATATATATATATATATATATATATATAATGAAACTGAAAAAAAAAATCACTTGATGAAGAAGTCCAATTAACAATACTACATTATCAAGAAAAACAGAAATGACAAATATAATATTGGGAAGAACTAGAGGTAAAAATTAATGTAATTTAAAATCTCACAGGGGACATTTTAGTGATCATTATGTGAAAAGAGGTAAAAATTAGAAAAATTTCACCTAGTTTTGTGGTAACTTGGAATCTTAACTAGTTTTTTAAAGACGGGTAAGAAGCTAATAATGCTAAAAAAAGATAAAAATCACCCTAAAGTATCTTACATAAGATAAACCGTATTATTGTTTAATTTTGATGATAAAAATACCTATTGTACATACATGCTAACATTTTTCCTAAACTCATTTCTTATGTAACACCCCTAATTTCTAATCTTGTTAAATAGAAGACTTGTTGAATTATTATTTTTTTACCAAATCAATCTACTTCTTAAAAAAATTGGCAAAGTTTTATGTGTGGTATATTTGTTGTGTATTTTGATGTAAATGGAAGGATGTACCATATGTAAATGGTGAAATAGGGTTTAGATAAGTAATGAGAACAATTGGAAAATGCGAATGTATGATTTAATAATGTGATTTTCTTGTTATAATGCATAGAGCATGTATTAAATGAGTAATCAAGATATGGTTCCTAGGTCAAATGAATATATCGATTGTGGTTTGAAAATCCTATTGATACATAGGAGGTTACTAGAGCGAGACATTAGCTAGGAGAAGCAAGACCTTCATATGAAGTAGGGAGGTGCTCGATACCTAAATAGCTAAAAACAATATTAAGTATTTCATGTTAGTTTAATATTGTTTATATTGTATAATGATTTTGGAGAAGATGAAAAACAAAAAGAAAATAAATATCTTATTAAGAAAAACTGATTAGTCTATCATGTGGTGAAGACTAATGGTATTAGTTAGTATTGATACTTAGAATTGTTATGATTAGTCTGCCCTTGGTGGAGACTAATGGTATCAACTGGTACTAATACTGAGATTCTACCAAGATTTATTGTGATTAGTCTTCCATGTCGTGGAAACTAACTATGTCAGTTGATATTGTTACTGGGATTTGTTGTGATTAATCTGTCATGTGATGGAGGCTAATTGTATCAATTTGTACTAATATTAGGATTTATTTGATTAGTCTATCATGTGGTGGTGATTCATGATAGTAAGCGTACTATTAGGGATTGAATGATTGGCCATATGTAAAGATGGTGGATTAAAGGCTTATTGCCAGTGAAATATTTAGAATGAAATCTTGATTATTTATGTGTAAAACAAACTTTTTGATGAGATATAATTGTTTATTTATGTTAATGTATATTGTATTTCAAGTGCCTTGTATATTAGACAAGAGCAATATATTATTTGTTTTTATTTATAGATTAAGTATCTACTTTGTATATAAATGTCTAAAAAATACATTTTTGGTTGTGTAACAAATAATGTAAAATAAATGAATATGTAATTTAGAACTAGATTTATCATACATGTAATTTCCATATCATAACTCATTAAGAATATTGTAATTTTAACAATAATAAAAATTGTAATGTATGCATAAATGGTTTTATTATTGTTATTGATTACATTATGTTGATGATGAGTTATGATATTGATTGATAAAAGATCTTCGGGTAAGCTTGACGTTGCTTGTTGTATTGAGATTGATAAGGTAATGCAGGATGATTGGGTTTGATGTGTATGAAGTGTTGAGGTGTCAATTGTATGATCTGAAATTTTAGGGAAGCTTTTCTTTAAGGGGAAACTCTGCAGAAATTTCATTAGAATTATTTATAACATAAAGATTGCATACAATTAATCAAGTGGCCAAAGGTTATTGAATAACCAAAAAAACAATTCCTAGTATTTTTCATGCAAAGTATTATTATGAAACGTAAAATATTGTTTAAATTTTTAGGGTTGTTAGATGATAATAAAAAAGAAGCAGCAATGATAGTAGATGCACCAAAATAAATAAATAAAAATTATTATTATAACCGGAGAAAAAATATTGTTTCAATAAAAGACAAACAATGTAGCTCAATTCTTAGCACATTACATATTGAAAGACAAAATTGAGTAAAAAGTGGAAAAACATGCCCGCCCTAAGTTAAATCGATTTAGCATGACAAACTTGTAACTCAAGTAATAAAAGACAAGTCAACCCTAGTTAACGAAGTTGCGGCCCAGGTCATGAGAAATGAAAATGAAGATAATCATAAAGCCTTTTTTAAAAAAAAATGTCGAATGATGAAAGCTAAAAAAAGAAAATGTAAAAATGACGTTAACTTGCGTTAACTTTTTAAACTCGTAACCCGAGTCAATAGACCAAAAGCACCTTACTTGGAAAAAGTACAAAACTCAATTCCCAACTGACAAGCCCAAAGGATTGATATCTTCTCCTAAGTGTACGAGTGTCCAAGTAATAAATAACTCGGAAAGACCGGGGTCGAACCAGAGGGAGATTAATTGTATAAATTATAGACAACAATAATACAACAGTAATAATAGTAGTAGTAGTAGTAGTAGTAATAATAATAAAGAAGAAGAAGAAGAAGATGATGAAAACTTTGAGATGGAAGATTAATGTAAGGATTAAACAATTATAAAAACAAATGTCAAGGTTAGAGGATCCACTAATGGTATTTCAAACAAGTATAGTATAAACTCTTATTATTCAACTGGAAACCACACACAAAGGAGGTTTCGATCGAATGATTTGTCATTAATAGCTCATTATAAATTGTTAACATGATTATATTAATTATATTATTTAAGTAACACCAAACTTTTAAATATTGTTAGGAATTCATGATGCTAACGTATGTTAACAACAAATCAAGTTCTTTTCATAGCATAAGTGTAGGTATTACCATACGGTTGGGCATTACCTACACTTGTGCTATGAGAGTGCCAAGCATTTGTTATACCAAGTGTTATGCAACACAAATCTAAATTAACCATTTAACAAGGAAGGTATTAAGAATTAGTAAGATAAAAAGATAAGACATGTTAATATTAAACATTAAGGTCCATATTGAGTTTCCACTATACTTATTCTTACACCATTAGTGTAACCTTTTCACCTTGACATAATAAACTTAACTAAACATAATGAAGAAGAGAAACATAAATAAACAAAATAAGAACATAAATAAGATACGAGTTAACTAAGTAAAGGAAAGGAAATGAAAAGCATAAACAAGATATTAATGAAAGCAAAACTTAAGAATTACAAAAAAAATATAAAGAGAGAGAGAAAGAGCAAGTTCTTGATCTGAACAACCAAGCCCCTAAATGCATGGCAAATGCCTCTTTTTATAGGCCAAAATTTGGAGTTATTGATTTGATGACTAATTGTTGAGTGGGTGGCCAACTCTTGACTTTATGAAAATCCTTATCTTCTTGTCTGAATAAAACGTCATTACTAGAATCAGAACATCAACCACTTGTACTCATGAAAGTTATAGTAAATTGTCCTATCTTTCCAGAAAAAAAAAATTGAGGTCATTTGGACTTCTAGAACTTGAGATATGGGCTGAACACTGAATAATGTCTGGGCTGCAGGACAAATTAGAACTTCTCCGTTGTTGCTATAATTTGGACTTGAAAACGGCCTTTTTAAATCTTGGAGTCCACATGAAAGTTGTAGGCCTATGTCTTACTGAATCTGTGTAAAAAATTAAGGTCATTTGGACATCTAGAAATCGAGATATGACCCATTACCGAACAATGTTCCAGTTTGGACTACACCAACATCTCTTTTCTAAGTTTAGCCCTCTCTTTGTCCCTTAAATTTCAATACTTGAACTTATCAATCAATCCTTTTATTTATGTGATAGGCCTGCATTTAAGATGAACATTTACCATAAATTAAAGGTATCTTATATTATTAGGTATGTTATTATAAAACATGATTTAGTTAAGGAGTTATTGATACTTCAAGTGCAAAATGATGATATAAAACATTGATAAAAATGTACTCAAGAGTCACTTTAACAAAAAAAAAACTCATTTACTCTGTCATCCTAATAACAACAGTTTTGCAAATAGTTTATGAAATAGAAAACACAGTTAAATTTTTTTACCCTTTCCCCCCAACCAAAATGAGACATTGTCCTCAATATCCTAAGGTAGAAAGATAGAGTATAGAAGACATAACCTGAAATAGCGAACACTGACAAACTTGAAACACACTTAAACAAATATAAGAAATAACAAAACACAATAATAAAACCAAAAGACACAATTTTTTTACAAACAAAGGCTCAAATCTAATCTAAGCTTTTTACGGCTTTCCTTAGTTGACCAATTTATGTGACTCATGGAGGGATCAATGATAGGGATGAAAGATTGTAGTTGGTTAATCAATTGTTCAGTAGAAGCAGTAGAGATTATGATTTGTCATGCCGAAGATGTTAGAAATTCATGTTTCGTAGCATGATCAAGAAAAGATAACAACTTTTCATAAAAATCATTAACATTTAACTGACCTATGGGTTTATGGTGAAATGTACAGTTGGACCCAAGAGAAAATATGAAAGATCTCTTCCAATGTGCCCAGACCACCTGGTCAGGCAATGAAGGCATCAGCGTGTTTAAACATTGTATTCATTCGATCAGACATTGTGGAAACATGTAATTCCTCTCTAATTGTTTTTCCAATGATGTCCCCTTGTGCTAAAGCTTTGGGGACAACCCCCAAAACTTGACTTCCTCCTAAAAATACAGCTATTGACACTCTCCCCATTAACCCAAGGTTGCCCCCCCATTTACTAAATGAATCTTTCTCTCAGCTAGTACCTGACCAAGATGATTTGTTGATTCTAAAAACTCTATTTTCTTCCCAGGACTGGATCCATCAAAAACACAAATATTTTTTATGTGATGACTTGAGGAACCTGCTGACACGACCAAAAGGTTGATGTCTTCTCCCAAGTGTAGGAGTGTCGAAGTAATTAATAACCCGGCAAGACCGAGGTCGAACCACAGAGAGGTTAATTGTGTAAATTATAGACAACAATAATATAACAACAACAATAACAATAACAACAACAATAGTAATAGTAATAGCAATAGCAATAGTAATAGTAATAGTAATACTAGTAATAGTAGTAGTAATATTAATAGTAATAGTAATAATACTATTAATAGACAACAACAACAACAACAACAACAACAATAATAAAGAAGAAGAAGAAGTTGATGAGAACTTTGAGATGGAAGATTAATGTAAGGATTAAACAATAATAAAAACAAATGTCAAGGTTAAAGGATCCACTAATGGTATTTCAAACAAGTATAGTATAAACTCTTATTACTCAACTGGAAACCACGCATAAAGAAGGCTCCAATCGGATGATTTGTCATTAATAGCTCATAATAAATTGTTAACATGATCTTATTAATTATTTTATTTAAGTAACACCAAACTTTTAAATATTATCAGGAATTTATGATGCTAACTTATGTTAACAACAAATCAAGTTCCTTTCATAGCACAGGTATAGGTAATACCATACGGTTGAGCTATGAGAGTGCCAAGCATTTGTTGTACCAAGTGTTATACAACACAAATCTAGATTAACCATTTAACAAGCAAGGTATTAAGAATTAGTAAGATAAAAAGATAAGACATGTTAATATTAAACATTAAGGTCCATGTTGAGTTTACACTATACTTATTCTTACACCATTAGTGTAACCTTTTCACCTTGACATAATAAACTTAGCTAAACATAATGAAGAAGAGAAACATAAATAAACAAAATAAAAACATAAATAAGATACAAGTTAACTAAGTAAAGGAAAGGAAATGAAAAGCATAAACAAGATATTAATGAAAGCAAAACTTAAGAATTAAAAAAATATATATATATAAAGAGGGAGAGCAAGAGCAAGTTTTTGATCTGAACAACCCAGCCTCTAAATGCATGGCAAATGCCTCCTTTTATAGGCCAAAATTTGAAACTATTGATTTGATGACTAATTGTTGAGTGGGTGGCCAACTCTTGACTTGGAGAAAATCCTTATCTTCTTGTCTGAATAAAATGTCATTGCTAGCATCAGAACTGGATCCACCTGTACTATGAAAGTTATAGGAAATTGTCTTAGCTTTCTATGAAAAAAAATTGAGGTCATTTGGACTTCTAGAACTCGAGATATAGGCTGAACACTGAACAGTATCTGGGCTGCAGGACAGATTTGGACTTCTTTGTTGTTGCTATAATTTAGACTTGAAACGGCCTTTTTAAATCTTGGACTCCACATGAAAGTTGTAGGCTTATGTCTTACTGAA
The DNA here is from genome assembly GCA_018804465.1 of Populus tomentosa. Classification (NCBI taxonomy): domain Eukaryota; kingdom Viridiplantae; phylum Streptophyta; class Magnoliopsida; order Malpighiales; family Salicaceae; genus Populus; species Populus tomentosa. Next base: position 30,810 of record JAAWWB010000052.1, read on the forward strand.
TCTATGTAAAAAATTAAGGTCCCTTGGACATCTAGAACTCGAGATATGACCCAATTACCGAACAGTGTTCCAGTTTGGACTGCACCAATATCTCTTTTCTAAGTTTGGCCCTCTCTTTGTCCTTTCAATTTCAATACTTGAACTCATCAATCAATCCTTTCATTTATGTGATAGGCCTGCATTTAAGATGATATTCACCATAAATTAAAGGTATCATATATTATTAGGTATGTTATTATAAAACATGATTTAGTTAAGGAGTTATTGATACTTCAAGTACAAAATGATGATATAAAACCTTGATAAAAATGCACTTTTAAGTACTAATCACCCCCCCAACCAGCTTATTACTAGTCCCTAGTAATCAAAGTGTTAAAATAGAAAAACAATTTGCAAGTTCCACAAAGCAAGGCATTCATCATTCAACTTCCATTAATCTATCCAGATAAACAAACTCTCATTAAATTCATATATCTACTCAATACCTCTTAAACAAATTTTAATAAACCTTCCTTTTATGCTCAAAATATCAACATATAGTTATGGGGCTTTACTTGGAAGAAAACAAAATTTTTGTTATAATGTTTAAGGTTAACTTCCTTAGGTTGAGATTATTATCTTTTTTTTTTTAATATATACATATAACTTAAAACACAATGGATCTTTAACCCATGTTGACTCCCAGACCAGTTGGTCTTAGGGCATTAGGTGTTGAGACACCTCTACGAGCTTAGTAACTCGGGTTGTAGATACTGATACGTAGATAGTGCAATGTTTGATTCCCTTAAGCTTTTCTCTTCAACCCATGTAACAAGCGTTAGGCCAATAGCTCCCAAGTCAGTTGACTTTAGGGTATTAAGAGTTAAAATATCCCTTCAGGCGTAATTGCTTAGGTTAGGGAGGCTACGAAACCAAACTTATCTACGTTTTTATTATCATATTTTTTTTGAAAACATATTATATACTATCACTTTCCCTTAGTTGTTACCTTTAACAAAAGAACATAAATAATGTAATAATCCAATATGCAACCCACAATCATATGTTAAAGTGTGTGTGTGAAAATAAAGATTTAAAAATAATTGTTAAATGAGCATATGAGCAGAATTAAGTGATAACAATACGAGAGTTTGTAAACCTGAATATTTCAAGAAGTATTATGATAGACCTTGTTAAGAATGTTTACTAAGATGTGTCTCAAGAGTCACTTTAACAAAAGAACACCTTTTACTCTGCCATTCTAGTAACAACAGTTTTGCAAATAGTTTATGAAATAGAAAACACAGTTTTTTTTTTTAATATATCAATTACTACCCTTTCCCCCCAACCAAAATGAGACATTGTCCTCAATGTCTTAAGGTAGAAAGATAGAGTATAGATGACATCACCTGAAATAGCGAACACTGACAAACTTGAAACACACTTAAACAAATATAAGAAACAACAAAACACAATAATAAAACCAAAAGACACAAATTTTTACAAATGCAGGCTCAAATCCAATCTAATCTTTTTATGGCTTTCCTTAGTTGACCAATTTATGCGACTCATGGAGGGATCAATTACAGGGATGAAAGATTGTAGTTGGTCAATTAATTGTTCGGCAATAGCAACAGAGATTATGATTTGTCGTGCCGAAGATGTTAGAAATTCATGTTCCACAGCATGATCAAGAAAAGACAACAACTTATCATAAAAACCATTAATATTTAACAGATCTATGGGTTTATGGTGAATGTGCAGTTGGGCCCAAGAAGAAATATGAAAAATCTCTTCCAATGTGCCCAGATCACCTGGTAAGGCAATGAAGGCATCAGCATGGTTAAACATGGCATTCAGTCGATTAGACTTTGTAAGGACCTGTAGTTCCTCTCCAATTGTTTTTCCAATGATGTCCCCATTTGCTAAAGCTTTGGGGACAACCCCCAAAACTTGACTGTCTCCTAAAAATACAGTCATTGACACACCTCCCATTAACCTAAGGTTGCCTCCCCCATAACTAAATGAATCTTTCTCTCAGCTAGTACCTGACCAAGATGATTTGCTGATTCTAAAAACTCTTTTTCTTTTCCGGGACTGGATCCACCAAAAACACAAATATTGTTTATGTGATGACTTGAGGAACCTACCATTTCTACACACTTCTATATTTGATGAACGTATGGGTTGAGTAGAAATGAAGGGAAGGAAGAGAAGAATTTATAGATGAGAAATTAAAAATGCAATCATACCACCTATATGTAGGCCAGCTGTAGTCTCACACTCTCTCTCTCTCTCTCTCTCTCTCTCTTTATTTATTGATTTATTTTGAAAAAGCATGTGTATGTACAAGTAGTTGTGATTGTGGCTCACATCTTTCCTTGGTTTTACGTCCAAGAATGACTTAAACGCCCTCTATGGGTCGGGGATAGGCTTTCCATCTAATTTTCTTAAAACTTGGCAAATAGGATCATTTTTAGTCAGATTCCCAAGACTAAGTCGAGCATGTTCTTTATGGAATTATGGTCATAAATCATGAATTTGAAGATGCACATCTCCACTAGGGTGCATCTTAGGAGTCAATAGAAGATTATTTAAAAACCCCTTACTCAGGCCATCCTTAATGAATTGTATTTTATCTTCACGATTTACAAATACCATTCCTAAAGAACGACATGTCGCATTACAAGTCCATCTGGCACATCTGTGACAGACTTTCAGTCGTTTTGCACAACGTTTCTTCGCAAAAGTGTTTTTACCTGTTCCAGGCATGTGTGAAATAAAAGAATTGGAGGACTCACCTGAGAATCAGACCTTTACTTCAATCAGCCAACGAATATCTTCAGGAATTCCATGATTCATTAATAACCTCAATCTTGCACATCTAGCATGGTAAATTTTTGTAATCACATTTTAAGGCAGAACGGGAAAATACCTTTTTAATTTTTCAAGAGTGGTGTCCATTTTCAAATGAGAATTGGAGGAGAGACTCGAAGAAAGGAGAAAGAGCAAAGAATTGCACAAATATATACATAGATATCAGTTATCATGGGAAACTGAAAGAACCGACGTAAGAGTCACGGAGTACCGTTATCCACCATTTGACCGGGGTGAGAGACTAGCAAAACAAAAGTCACACAAAAACAATGTGAGAAAAAGAATCAATCTTTATATATAGGATCACCCAATTCAATAGAGTCATTTTCAACTGAAAAATTATCAAAATAAACTTTCAAACGATGGCCATTTACTTTGAAAACATTACCATTCTTTAGATTTTTAATATCACAAGCCCCATATAGATACACATGTTTCACAATAAAAGGACCGCTCCATCTTGATCTTAGTTTTCCAAGAAATAAATGGAGTCGAGAATTATAAAGCAAGACTTTTTGACCACCATTGAATATTTTTCTCAGTTTTTTTCTGGTCATGAAACTCTTTGATTCTTTCTTTATGAATTCATGAATTTTCATATGCATCATTTCTTATTTCCTCGAGCTAATTTATTTGTAATTTTTACAGCTGACTAGCATCATCAAGGTTTGAATTGAAAGCTTTAATAGCCCAATAAGCTTTATGTTCAAGTTCCACAAGCAAGTGACAAGGTTTTCCATAGACTAGTCTATAAGGTGACATACCTAATGATGTTTTATAAGTAGTTCGATAAGCCCAAAGTGCATCATTGAGTCTTCAAGACCAGTCTTTTTTATTAGGGTTCACTATTTTCTCCAAGATATGTTTGATCTCTCTATTAGCAAGTTCTACCTGTCCACTCTTCTGAGGGTGATAAGGGGTGGCAACTTTGTGTGTGATTCCATATTTCTTCATTAGAGACTCAAATGGCTTGTTGTAGAAATGTGTTCCACCATCACTTATCATGGCTCGAGGGATTCTAAATCGATTTAAAATATTTTCTTTTAAAAACTTTATCACTATTTTATGATCATTGTTTCGACTTGGAATTACCTCTATCTATTTTGAAACATAGTCTACTGCGACCAATATGTACAAGAAACCAAATAGAGGAAATGGACCCATGAAATCTATACCCTAACAGTCAAAGATCTCAATAACAAGAATAGGATTTAAAGGCATCATGTGACATTTCGAAATAGATCCCAACTTTTGATAATTTTCACAAGTCTTGCAGAATGCATGTGAGTACTTGAACATGGTGGGCCAGTAAAATCCACTTTGTAAGATTTTTGCAGTTGTCTTTCTTGATGAGAAATGACCCCCACATGCCTTAGAATGATAAAATTTAATGACACTACTTACCTCATTGTCAGGAATGCATCTTTGAAATATTTGATCAGGACAATATTTGAATAAATAAGGGTCATCCCAATAAAAGTTCTTCACTCGTTCAAGAACTTTCTTTTGTCTTGGATACTCTAATGAGCTGACAATTGTCCTAAAACAAGAAAATTAACAATATTAGCAAACCAAGGGATTGTAGAGACAAAAAATAAAGATTAATCAGGGAAGTAGTCATTGATTAGTGTGATGTCAGATCTCGAATCGGTTGTCAATCTTGACAAATGATTTGTGACAACATTTTCGGTGCCTTTCTTGTCTTTGATTGTGATATTAAATTCTTGAAGTAACAAAATCCATTGTACCAATGTAGCCTCGGAATCCTTTTTTGAAAGAAGATATTTCAAAGCTGAATGATCACTAAAAATGACAACAGGTGAGCCAACAAGATAAGATCTGAACTTTTCACATGCAAATACTATTGCAAGTAATTCCTTTTCAGTGGTAGTGTAATTCATTTAAGCATTATTTAAAGTTTTACTTGCATAGTAAATCACATAAAGTTTCTTATCTTTTCTTTGTCCCAACATAGCATCCACGACATAATCACTAGCGTCACACATTATTTCAAAAGGTAGCGACCAATTAGGAGGTTGAATGATAGGAGTAGAAGTAAGCAAGCTTTTAAGTTTAACAAAGGCTTTTTTACATTGTTCAGTCCATTCAAAAACATTTTTCTTTGTTAGAAGGATACACAATGGTTTAGATATTACACTAAAATCTTTGATAAACCTTCTGTAAAAACCAGCATGTCCTAAGAATGATCTGACATCTTTAACAGATTTTGGTGTTGGTAAGTTGGCAATTAACTCAATTCCAAATTTGTCAACCTCAATTCCTTTCGATGAAACAATATAACCAAGTACAATGCCGTTTATTACCATAAAGTGACATTTTTCCCAATTCAGTATAAGATTCTTCTCTTCACACCTGTTCAAAACCTTTTCCAAGTTAGTTAAACAATTACCAAATGAATCACTAAAAACAGAAAAATCATCCATAAAAATCTTAAGAAAACGTTCAACCATATCACTGAATATGCTAAGCATGCATATTTGAAATGTGGCTGGTGCATTACATAATCCAAAAGGCATTCTTTGATATGAAAAAGTACCAAATGGACATGTGAAAGTAGTCTTCTCTTGATCTTCCAATGCAATTTCAATTTGATTGTAACCTGAATAGCGATCTAAGAAACAATACAATTCATGACCTACAACTCTTTCTAGGATTTGATCTATGAAAGGTAAAGGGAAATGATCTTTTCTAGTCATTGAATTAAGTTTCATATAGTCAATGCACATGCGCCAACCAGTAATAGTCCTAGTTGGAATTAACTCATTTTTCTCATTTGTTATCACAGTGACTCCAGACTTTTTGGGTACAACTTAGGTAGGATGTACCCATTTGCTGTCAGAAATAGGATAAATGATTTCATTATCTAGAAGCTTAATGACTTCATTTTTCACTACTTCTTTCACATTAGGATTAAGTCTTCATTGCATTTCTCTAGAGGGTTTAGCATTTTCCTCCAAATAAATCTTGTGTGTGCAAATCAAAGGGCTAATTCCTTTTATGTCAGTTATGGTCCATCCTAATGCATTTTTGTGCATTTTCAGAGTCTATAATAACTTACCTTCTTGATGTATATTAAGTTTGGAAGAGATTATTACCGGAAAAGTTTTATTTTCTCCCAAAAATAAGTATTTGAGATTGAATGATAACGGCTTCAAGTCAAGTTTTGGTGGTTGAACACTTGAAGGTATGGACTCAATTGATCGTGGTGGCAATTCATCAATTTGTGGTCTTCAATTACATGCCTTTGCTTCTTCCTGAAAATAGACCATCTGCAAATCATTAGATTCATCAATCTCAGTTTCACTAGAAGTGGTTTGAAATTGATCATGAACTAATTTTTCAATAAAGTCCACTTCCTGTAAATCATTATCATCTCCAAGTTGCTTGTAAATGTTGAAAATATTCATCTCCAATGTCATGTTTCCAAATGACAGCTTCATCAATCCATTCCTACAATTAGTCAATGCATTAGAAGTTGCAAGAAATGGATGTCTTAAAATAATAGGAATTGAATTACATGCTTCAACAGGTTGTGTATCCAAGACAATAAAACCTACAGGGTAAATGAATTTATCAACTTGTACCTCAATTATTCCTCTTAGCACTTTTATAGATCTATCAGCAAGTAAAAGAGTTCTAGAAGTTGGTTTTAACTCACCTAGATTGAGACTTTGAAAAACCGAATATGGAAGTAAATTCACACTAGCTCCAAGATCAAGTAAAGCTCTTTCAATTTTATGTTCTCCAATAAAGCAAGAAATTGTAGGACAACCAGGGTCTTTATATTTCAAAGCATTATTGTTCTAAAGAATAGCACTTGTTTGGCTAAAAATGCTTTCTTTTTCACATTCTGTTTTCTCTTCACAGTGCATAGATCTTTCAAAAATTTAGCATAGGAAGGTACCTGTTTAATAGCATCCAACAAAGGTATATTGGTCCTTACCTGTTTGAAAGTTTCAAGGATTTTAGAATGGTGATTGACTTTACTTTGTTTGGTCATGGTATGAGAAAATGGAAGTGCTGGCGGAGAATCAGTCTTTTCTTTACAATGTTCAGATTCAACCCTTTCACACCCTCAGAGATTGACTCATCATCTTTCTCACAAGGTTCAAGACTGGGTTTTTTAATAACCTTACTACTATAAAGAGTGATGATTGATTTGACTTGATCCATATGTTGGCTTCCAAAACTACTTGCATTTGCATTGTATTGCCCCTTTGGATTTTGATGTGGTTGAGATGAAAACTTACCTTTCTCTTGGAAACTGAAAGCAGATGTGAATTTTGCAAGAGCATCTTTAAAATTTGTCATGCTTTAAGCAAGTTGAGTGTTGATTGTCTCTTACTTTTCAATGAATGCATGCAATGTTTCCTCAAGATTTATTCTAGCAGGTGGAGCATAAGGAGGTGCATATCCATGAGAATTTTGGAAATTATCGTGTGCTTGAAACGGTGGTTGTGAAGTTTGTGCATTATTGTTATCACTCTTCCAACTGAAATTTGGGTGATTTCTCCAACCAGGGTTGTATGTTTGCGAGTATGGGTTACGATTGGGCCTTCAGAAATTATTTAAAGCATGGGCTTGTTCATGGAGGCATTCCTTGAAAGAAGGCAAAGTTGGACAGTCATTGGTTTCATGTTCATTTGTTTCCCAGATTTGACACACAATGTCTTGAACAGATTTTAATTGACCACTCTTTTTCAATTCTAGTGCCTCGACTTTTCTAGTTAAAGATGCAAACTTAGCTTGGAGGTCATGATCTTTCCTAAGGTTGTGCATACCTCCACTAGATGTATGAGGTTGAGTTTTACTTGGTGTCTCATAAGTACCTGTAGTGTCCTAATTTTGAGCATTTTCGGCTAGCAAGTTTAGGTACTCCATTACTTCATTAGGGTCTTTATCTTTAATAGTTCCATTGCATATCAATTCAACCATTTGCCTATCTTTAGGTGTTAACCCTTGTTGTTACTCAATTTTAGACCCCACGTGCTGGAGACGGTGTATACCTCTTTCGAAGAGAATGTAGGAGTTTAGCTCATATTCGCTAGAAGATTGAAAAAAACACAGAAAGAAATATTTTGTTTTTTCGAAACCTTGTTTGAGCTGTTTTCTGCTCTTTTTATCCTTCCCCTTTACTACCAAAATCATCAGGTTTTTCTCAGGTTGATCAGGAGTCTTCATAATGCTAAATTCGTTCCTTTTTTATCTAGTCTTTAAGGTTGAATAAATCCCTCAGAATTTGCACTAAAAAAATAGTTCTGCTGCAGTCGTAATTTTTTGTTCCAACTTAGGCTCTGATTCTGACTCAGTTTCGTACGATATCTAATCATCCTAGATATATTATGTCACTCATTACATGTTGAAAAATTGACGTACACCTTTATTAGGTCCCAGGGATCATTGTTCTTAGGGCAGATTCTCAGTCAGATTTGGATGCTCAGCATTGTTAGATCAAGCACCTTTTTGACAAACTAGATTACTACCAGTTTCTGTTCTGTAAAATGATTTTATCTCACTTCAACTCCTTCATCAAAGTTGTAGTCCTAGACGCGTAGATGAATTTGAGCATTAAATCACTTGATTTCGATATCAAAGGCTTAAGATATTCTCGTTTGAATATCTAACGTGAAGATAGAGAATTCTGTCGTGATAAAGATATTGACCCAAGTCTGCACTAAAAAAAATTCTATTTTTGGCCTAGTTTTTGTGATTTTCGTTCTTAGTTCATACTCTTAGTCATATCAAGATTCTTGGCGTTCGTCAGTTTTTGAGTTAGACCCGGAGATCCCTTTTGACCAACCAAATTATTGCTAGATTATGTTTTGTAAAAAGATTTTATCTCACTTTGACTCCCTCATCAAAGTTGTAGTCCTAGACACGTAGATGAATTTAGGCTTTTGAATCACTTGATTTCGATATCAGAAGCTCAAGATATTCGAATTTGAATATCTAACATGAAGGTAGAAAATTATGTCGCGGGAAGGATATAGCCCAAGTTCAGGGGACTGATTCAAAGGATTTTTTTTGGACCAAGGACTGAATCGAAAAGTGTTAAAATGAGGGATTGAATTGAAGAAGGATATTGAAAGCTGGGGAGCGGGGCTGGATCATCATAAATGATAGGATTTTTTCCACACCGAATAAGGAAAATGAGACTTTGCAGCTGCACCCTCCATCTGATTTCTTTTCTTTTTTCACTGTAAATTCCAGCTATTTTTCCTTTATCATCATGCCTAATTTTTTGAAGCTGTAACCACGTTTTTGTTGCCTCATTTCAAAGGGAGCAGCTGGCCCTATGGAAGGAAAGAAAAGAGCCACACCATCCTCTAAAACTGGAAAGAAATCAAATGTAAAGCACCAACACAAAATCAGAATATTGCAGTTTCTTTTTTGCTTTTTTTACTACAAATCAGTAGGGATTTGCGTCCTAGGATTAATGCATTGAATCCTTCCTAAATAGAGACATATTTAGACTATATATAAGCCCTTCTAATGACCTAACAGGGGCAGCAAAGAGAGAGGAGAAAAATAAGAAAAGAGAGGAGAGAATAGAGAACGGGAGAGAGACAGCAAAAGAAAAACCAGAAAGACGCCTTTGCTCCATTGGTTTTTTTCTGCAAATAAAAAACCTGCAACAACGGGAAAAGAAAGTTAGGAATCAGTAGACAAAGTGATGGAGGCACGGAGTGAAGAAGGAGGCAATATGCAAACCCAAACACAGAACAGAAGAAGGACATAGACCAAGCAACCATCACTCTTTCAACGCCACTGCAGTTCTTTGTCTCCAGGTTTGTTTTCTTCACCCGTTGCATGCTTTCTTTTGCTTGGTATGTGCACTGTTAGCAAGGTCTTTTTTAGTTGTAAATGTCTATACTGTTCAAGTGAATTAATTCACTTGAACAGTAGCTCTCCATTCACAAAAGAGGGCTGCAACCCTTTTGTGTCCAGCCGGGAGACCTTCCCCTCCTTTTTTTTGTTGTAAAAAATATTAGTCTTGTGTTTAGAATACCCAGTTTTTTTTACACAATTTGACAAATATACATATATATCAAAAATTATTTTCTTGTGTGTTGCATACGGTCAATACCCTAACATGTTTTGAACTTTTTTTATATACAAAAAATATTGGAAGTTTAGAAAATGTGTTTTCACATGGATTTCTTAAACACAACAAAAATTATTTTCTTGCATTTCTGGATTTTACAACATGTTTGTAAAACTCCAAAGGGTATTGGCCAATATTCCAAAAAATATAAAAATCTTATTTTGGGGGGAATTCATCTATTATTCACCGCTAATGTTTGGATAAAAGAAATCTTTAAAGGATGAATATCCAAAATATTATTGGGAATTATAAATCCGCACACATCCTTGAAAGAAGCCTTGATTATAATAGAGGACATTTCAAAAAATTTTACTCCACGGTTTACAAGCCGTGAGAGTATAAAACACTAAAAAAAATAGGTTTTTTTTTAGCGCCCTAGATTTCTAAATTTTTGTCCCTCCTCCTTGCGATTTACGTCGCAAACTCTTGAAATACTAAGAGAAAAATGAGCTTTCGAAGCATATGGAATCTCCTTGGATTTCTATCTTAATAAATTTAGTTTGAATCAAACCAGTCCTTTGCCTTAAAATCTCTCAAAGACCAGTTAGGGTTCCTAGTAACCAAAAATCTAGGTGGCGACTCCTTTACACAAAACAAAAAAAAAACATGAAATCAATCGATAAGTCGCTGCGACACTGCGCTCTTCCGCGAGGGTGCGACAGGATGGCGACTTCACTAGGGACTTAGGACTAGGATTGATAATTTGTTTGTTTATGCTATGTGTTATTGGTTTTAGTTTTCTTATAAGAATGATACTTTGTTTAAAAGCTTTAGCATACATCTTTACTTTCTGTCATACATGGTATAGTCATGCATCACTTTATTATTATTATGTTTTTGAGGGCACACACATGTAACTTTAAGTTAAGTGGGGAACTAGCAGCTTGCCTTATAACTTAAGTCAAGGTTTAAGTTTGTGTAAACCCCAACTCTTTGCTGAGTGTTTAGACTGATTGTGATTGGTACACGTGCCATCCCACTATCTGCCCTATATTGCCTTTACGAGGGTGATCACTGGAACAGCAAGAGACCCTCTTTTTAGAGACCAAGTAGTAAACCTACCCTATGTCTCACATAAAGGAACTAGAACCTATTCTTAGGGTGTATGCTCCATAATATTTTTTGCATCAAACCAAGTCTAAGGCCAATGCATTTTGAATTGCAGGACTTGTGAATGAAATGGCCACCATCACTAAATCTTCCATCATAGAGTATGGGAAAAATTCTAAACTGTCACAATTAACTGAAGGAGATTGCCTTAGAAGCGATGCTAAAAAGATGTCACCAATCAAGAACCTGAATTGCATTATGAATGAGGTGAACAAGTTAACAACTCATTTTCAGAATGTAGATAAAGATGCATTGTTTAGGAAATACAGATGTTTGGTGGAAATTGCGATGGTAAAAGTTTTAAGCCCAGCTGTGCGAGCTTTAGTTCATTTTTGAGATCCAGACTACTGGTGTTTTTCTTTTGGAAGCATAGACCTATGTCCCACTGTTGAGGAATATGGGATGTTGACTGAGTTTCCAAACAAACTGTATTAGATTTATTTGCCTTTGAGATCTGACAAGATCATCCCCAAACTGTCAAAATTGCTCAGAATCTCCAACTTGGAAAAGTTTTTGGAAAAGAATGCTAACGGTTTGAAATGGAGGATGCTAGAAATTGAATTGGAAAAGAAGTCAGGATTAGAAAAAGAGAGATTGATTACCTTGGGCATATTTGGCCTTGTGTTGTTCCCAAGCCAGATAAGTGTAGTGAGTTTGGAGGCCGCTGCTGCTTATGTAGAGTATGAGAATACATAAATCAATCCAGTGGCTGCTATTTTAGCCGAAACGATCTTGACACTTAACCATTGTAGGTGGACCGAAATAGGAGCAATAAGATGCTGCATGCAATTGTAGTATATTTGGATGGTTAGCCATATCGAAACAAAAAAGCTTATCTTCAATAATTTTTTGTGGTTCACCCAAAGACCCCTGAAGTTAGTAGAAGAAAAAGAATGGGGAGATCTAGACAACCAAGGTTGGGTTGACAAATTAGAAGGTTTGCCTAATAGTGATTTTAAGTAGAGAGCCCTATGGGTAACGACAGTGAAAGTCCTAATGAGTTATGGACAAAGACATTGGGTACCATTAGTAGGGATTACAAGTTATATGAGTTATGCTCCTGCCTTAGTGGTAAGGCAACTTGGGGGCATGCAGTTTGTTCCAAGGACTATGGAAATTGCTCAATTTTTTGGTTTGTTCAAAGATCCCATTACAGAAGAGGTTTTGGAGATCATCAAACAAGATTGGAAGCATTTGGTTTTGGTTAAGATAGAAGGTTTAAAAGATCCAAGTGCAAGCGAAGGATATGCAAAATGGAGAGACTTAGCTGCTTCAGCCATGCCTTGTGTAGGAGCCAAATCTCCCCAAGCTGTAGAAGAGCCTATTAAGAGAAAAAGGGTAAGCAATGAAGATGAGTTGAGAAGACAAGTGGAAAAACTTCAGATAGAGTTGAGTAAAAACAGAAAAGACAAGGCAATGTTGGAAGAAATGATGCTGGAAGAGGATAAAAAAGAGCATTTCTAGATAAGCAAATACAGTCTAGAGATGCGAAAATAACAAAGCTTGAGTTAAAGCTAGGTAAGGAGAAGATTGCTAGGAAAGAAAGTGAGAAGGAGCTGGGAGGAATGAGTTTGGATTAGATACAAAGTTACTCTGAACTTGAAGCAATGGAGATTGACTTTAACGATTGCTAAGGAAGTGCAGAATATTACCATGAAAAATTTGCATAAGTGCAGTTCGAACTGATGGATAGGATTAGGAAGTATGAGGATTTGAACAAGAAATATATAGAGTTGGAAAGTCGTTCGACGAGGATTGCAAAAAAAGAAAGTAAAAGGAAAGGTTTCGATGATGTTGAAGCAGAGTTAGTGGTTAAGAAGAATGAGATAAAAGTTATAAGGATAAAACTTGACAAAGAACGTGAAAAGGTGAAGTATTTAGACGAGAAGCTAGTAGTAATGGAAAAACATAAGGATCAAATCGACACCAACAACATTGCTTTGAACAGAACCAACATGTTGCTCATAGAAAAGATGACCAAGACAGATGAGCAAATGGACGAAGCTGCTGCACATGCTCGAATTATTAGAATCAACGCGCAGAATGTAGGAGGGGACATCATTCGCTATCACCGAAGCCTAGCTAAAATTGATGCCTTTCTAGGGAAGATTGAGAACCGTGGCTTTGCCTTCTTACCTTTGGCTAGAGAGTTTGTGGAGGAAAGGAAAGGGATTAATATGTTGTATTTCCTTTTTTATTTCTAAATGTAATAAACTTATCAAGCATTAATGAAAAGGGCATTGACCGATCTTCTTATGCAAAATCTGTCTCTTGGTGAATATGATTCAAGCAAACGACTCGAAAGGCAATACTCTTATCAAAGCAATGTGACAAGAGAACCTATGTAATGTGGTGGCTATTATTCTTTCACAAGAAGGCTGCATCCATACCCAATGAACAAAGCATTCTTATCACAATCATACATTTTTCTCATACATCTATGCACGCATCTACAGATTAAGAAACATAGGTCCCCCTTCTAGAATCCACAACACTCGACAAAGAGAAAGAATGGAAAACGAAGAAAGGTCACAACCAGAAGCTTAGTACCAAAAAGAGCTTGAAGGAGTTCGGAATGATATGGCGCACCTGACCAGTATGCTAGAGCAAATGTTGAGAGCTAGAGATGGAGAGGGAACGTCTACTCAACCTAATAAAGCACCACTAGCAGCTCAAATCCCTGTCGCACCTATAAATGTGGGGGTAAATACACCAAATAAGCAGCATCCTAATCCCACTCGGCCCATCCAAATCCCTATTATAATGGATTTAACAAACGAGGATCCACATGACGTCAAATTCTCTAATCATGAAGGGTATAATAAGTGGATTGCGCTAGAAGAGAGGCTAAGGGCTGTTGAAAGAAATGATTTATTTGACCCAATTAGGGCCGCTGAAGTATGTTTGGTGCCTAACATCATAACTCAAAAGAAGTTCAGAGTGCCGGAGTTTGTTAAGTATACCGGAATGGAATGCCCAAAGACCCATCTTCGTTCCTACTATAACAAGATGGCAGAAGTTATCCACGATGATAAATTATTAATTTACTTCTTCTAGGATAGCCTGACAGGATTGACCCTCAGCTGGTATATGAGGTTGGACAATGCCAGGATAAGGAAATGGACGGACATGGCAGATGCTTTATTAAAGCAATACAAGTTCAATCTTGAGAGTACTCTAGATAGGACCAGTTTGTTTACCATGGAGAAAGGAACTCAAGAGTCGGTGAGGGCTTATGCTCAAAGGTGGCGAGACCAAGCTATCAATGTACAACCTCCACTAATAGAAACGGAGATGGTGATATTGTTTGCCAATACTTTTAGGGCCCCATATTACGAACATCTTATGGGTAGCTCAGCCCAGAATTTCTATGATGCTGTGCGAATTGCTGAAAGGATTGAGCAAAGAATCCGAAGTGGGAGAATTGCAGAACCTATAGAGAAGAAGGGTTTTCTTGGGAAGAAAAAGGAAATTGAGGTGAATAACCTAGAAGGCAGGTACCAAGGGAAAGGAAAAAACTACCAAATCCACCGAACACCTACCTCCCAAATCACCAGCATTAACTTTTCCAAATCCTTTGTCCCAAACCAACCCCATCAAATGAAATTCCCGGCCAATAACCAAAACATTTACCAAAGGAGAGACAACCGATAACCAGAAGAACAATTACCACCATTGCCAATGACTTTAAAAGAGTTATATGCCAAATTGCTAAGTGTTGGACAAATAGCTCCCCTACCACTACCACATATGCAGCCACCTTTCCCCAATTTGACTTGTGAATACCATGCTGGTAATACGAGTCATGGCATCGAAAACTGCGTAGCTTTTAAGAAGAGGGTATCGCAACTTATCAAAATCGAATGGGTCACTTTTGAAGATTCGCCTAATGTGAATTCAAACCCTCTACCCAAACATGTTGTAGGTGGTAGTGGAGTGAATACTATAGAGGTTGGTAACAAAGAGAAGGTGTTAAAAGTGACCATGGTGAGGCTGTACGAGATGTTGGTACAATCTGGACATTTAGAGAAACCATTTGAACATTGCATAAAGGAAAATGATTTTTACCCATTCCATAAAAAGAAAGGGCAGCACATTGATGAATGCATTGAGTTTCATCAAAAAGTTGTGAGAATGCTGACTTTAGAAGAGCTAAGGATTGAGGCTATAAGAGATAATGAAGAGATAATGATGATAGAGAATTAAGGGAAATGTAGAGTCCAATCAACAGCTGATGGGCTCTCATAATTGGTATTAACTAAGCCCTCATATGCAAACAAAGTAGACTATGGAGTGATGCCGTGAGATTATGGTTATACATCGAATATCGAAACTCCTTTGTCGTTGTTTCGAACTGAGATAAGTGGGCTAACTCGGAGTGGTCGTTGTTTCACACCTGAAGAACTAGAGAAGCAAAGAAAGGCTAAGGGCAAGGAGGTGTTGGACCTCGATAAAGAGTTTGAGGTAAATAAACCCGTGACTAAGGAAGAAACAAATGAGTTCCTGAAATTGATGAAGCATAGTGAGTACTATATAGTGGATCAGTTGAAGAAGACCCCTATCAAGATCTCCATCATGTCATTAATACTCAGCTCCGAACCACATCGTAATGCTTTGCAAAAAGTACTGAATGAGGCCTTCGTATCCCAAGATATTGAACAAAAGACTATGGAGCATCTAGTAGGAAGGATCCATGCTGCCAATTACTTATATTTCACAAAAGATGAACTTGATGTTGAAGGAACTGGACATAACAAGCCCTTGTATGTCACGGTCCGATGCAAAGATTGTCTCATTGGTAAAGTTCTCATCGATAACAGCTCGGCCTTTAATGTGTTACCAAGGCATATGCTGGATGAAATGCCGGTAGATCCCTCACACATGCAACCTAGTATGATGACTGCTAGAGCGTACAATGGCTCCCCAAGGCAAGTTATAGGGACAATTGAGGTCGAACTAGCTGTGGGTCCACAAGTCTTTCTAGTAACCCTTCAAGTGATGGATATCCACCTTTCCTATATTGTATTGTTAGGAAGGCCATGGATACATTCTATGGGAGCTGTCACCTCATCGCTACATCAATGTTTGAAGTACATTGCCAATGGTGTTCTGGTTACTGTTAAGGCTGAGGAGACGATATCAATGGTAAGAAATGTGGCAGTTCTATTCATTGAAGCTGAAGATTGTAAGGATGGAAACCTTCATGCATTTGAGGTTGTGAATACCGAGTGGGTGTCAAAGAACACTGTGATGAGGAAGCCAGAAATCTCGGAGGCCACCAAAATGGCTGCTAAAAGCTTTTTGAAAAACAAGATTCGTTTCCCATATGACATTGAGAAAGGAAGGCTTGAATGGATGGATATAATCAAATTGAAAACTGCAGAACAGAGGTTTGGGCTTGGATATAAGCCCAAGAAGGAGGATTATAAGCAAGCTGCTGGCGTAAGAAGGGAGAAGAGAATGGCTAGGATTGAAGGAAGGAAGCCTGAAAAAGAAAGCTTAGACATCCCTCCAATCAAAATTTCATTTCCAAAGGCCGCATGTGTGATGCAACTTGATAAAGGGCATGGAAACCTCCTTTAGAAGCTTTCTTCAATGAACATAAACACTCTGGAGGAAGGTCCAGTCAAGGACATTGCTAAGAAAATTGAATCCAGAAGAAGGGATGAAGAGCTGCCACAATTAACCATCCACACTTTAGAAGAAGTCACCATTAGGACTTTTGTTCGAAAGCTAACCGAAGGAGAGAAGTTCCAGAATTGGGAGACCCAAGAAGCTTCATTGGTTTTTAAAATGTAATCAACAATAATTGTTGGATTATAATTTTATCTATGTTGTTTGCCTTTTTCTGTTTTGTTTTTTTTATTATTCATTGACAATCGAGGTTCAAGACGTCAATTGGATTTTATTTTGTTTTTGAGCCAATCTTTTCCTTTTAATGAGATCATGCATTTTCAAAATTCATCTTGATGTCTTACTATGCATTTACACATCACTTTTCGCTTTTAAGAACCCTAAAAGCGGATCCTCTACAACAACACCTGCACTTTACATTGAGAATGAATGGCCAAACTTTAAAGAATACATAGTAGTTGATGCAACCACATTATTCGATAGTTTCACCCACATTTAACTAGTGTTTTTCATATGTTTTATATATAAAATGCCTTGATATTCTTTGTTTTATATTTTGAAGGTACTTTTGGATGAAAGATGCAAAAAGGAGTAAATTGGAGGTAATTGGCATATTTGACCTTCAGTCGATGTTTTGTGCAGAACATGAGCTCTAAAGGTTGAAATGAAGTGATTCTAGTGGCATTAAAAAGCTAACATCCATACCTTTCTGGACATCTAAGGCAAGATAATAAACTAAGGAAGAGCATGGAAATTGCAGCTTTCAAAGTCAAATCTCGCAATCTGCTAGTGTTGACCTTTGGTCATTCCGACTTGAATATCTAGAGCTACAGAAGTCCAATTGATGCAAACTTAATTTTTTTGGATTCCTGACTCAAATTCCTATAAACACTCCAAATTTCAGCCAAAAAAGATTTCATATGGGGGAGATATGATTTTTCAAATATGACAACTGAATTCTACCAGCAAACAGGTTTCGTGAAGAAACAAGTCCAAATTACATTCCGAAGCATCTAAACCGACATCCAAGTTTTTATTTCAGCAATTTAGCTCCTCTAAGTCAAAGCTTGAAGATTTCATGCAAAGGTATTTCTCCTTTTTTAGGAAAATAGTTATTGAACAACTTAAATGTAAATTGTCTACTTAAAGGAGGATTATTTTGTAAAATAGAGATTAGGGTTTCCTAGCATATAAAAAGAATGAGAGAAGAGAAGGGGGGCAGCCAGCCAACAAGAGAAAAACGCCCCCCTCCTCTAAGAAACCCTAAATCATGCATTCTTCCATCTATTTGATTAGTTATTCAACAAACATGCAAAGCTAAACTTGTTTTCTTGGCTGCAAGGGCACGAAAACCTTCGGATTTTAAGAACTGTGAGATTTATTTTACCTTTTCTTTTTAGTTTATATGATGAATATGTTTGTTCTCCTATGCTTATTTTTCTATGATTGTTTATTTTAATTGCTAGAGTGGACTCTAAGTTTTTGTTGTAGACAATCTATTGCTAAGTTTGATATCAAAACCGGAGTTGTGGTATATGAACTTGTGAAGCAACTTAGTTTAATAATTGTGGCGGATCTACGTTATTAATCTTAGGGAGAACATTCAATCAAATCAAACATAGACTGTGGACAGTTATGTTTTATTGATTAATAAACTTATCTAGTTCTTAAAGCTGCCAATAAATTAAATTACTAGTGCGGACATTGTGGTTGTTTGATGGTTAGGGTTAGTTATACGGCGGATCTGTTAACTAACCAATGTTAAGAAGAGATAAATATTCAAAATATAAATTGATGTTTCGTTTCCATGATCAGTTCTAATTTCTATAGGTGGATGTGTGCTTGCGACCAATGTTTGTTCTCTTGATATTTTTCTGATTTTATTAAATTTCATTTGATAGTTTTCTGTTTTCTGTTTTCTTTTGCTTTAGCCTAGATAATGTCCAAACCCCCCCTAATTGCATATCATCTAGCATAAAAATCTGACTTGAACCTTCCTCGTGGGATCGACCCCTTGCTTGCTCTATACTATCTTGTGTGTTGTGTTTGAAGCTAGGGTAATTAATTTGTTTGACCGCAACATCGCAACAGTAGCTGTAGAAGATGAGGAATGAGAGGAGAAAAACATGTGGGAATTCACAAAGTTAATAGAACAACACGAACAGGCTTGGAGACCAGCTAAAGAGGAACTTGAAACCATAAATGTAGGCAATGAAGAAATCAAGTGAGAGCTGAAAATAGGGACTTTGATCACCCCTGAAGCGAAGGAAGAGTTGATTGCACTACTCTAAGATTATGTAGATGTCTTTGCCTAGTCCTACGAGGATATGCCTGGTTTGGATACGAACATTGTAGTACATAGGATACCACTGGTGAAAGGATGCAAGTCGATTAAGCAGAATTTAAGGAGAACTCATCCGGAGATCTTAATCAAAGTAAAGGCAGAAATCGAAAAACAATGGAA